>JANTCA010091237.1:0-13296 GCA_024741275.1 Chironex yamaguchii
TCTGTGTTTCGGCTTAAGCCTTCATCAGTGTCAGATATTTGTAATACCTCAACAGACACGGTGCTTTATATATATATATTCATCAAGCATATATATATATACAAACATCTGTACATAGCTTTCTTGTTGACCTTGGAGGTATGTCCCACACTGTCCCTTGAGAAATGTTCATCAGGAAGTATCCGACCTTTGCCCCCAAATACCAACATACTCCTGGTAATGTTAACTTTTATACATTTCACCAAACCACCAAACCTGAACGAAAGTCAATGTGTTATTATTTGGCACAGTGGATAAAAAAATTTGGTTACATGAAAGGGAAAACATATAAACATTGATATCTCTACTGAGATTACTTACCAGAGCCTCATACACCATATATGTCTTATGTACCCTTGCAACTTTAAGCTTTCTTTTTACGTTTTATTTTTCTGAACAAACTCCAGCTTATTACCAGCAAGTGACAATGCTAACTGCCACCGATGCTGCTGATGGTATTTGAAGTCTAGTGTTTGTTATTTTAAGGTAAATTGTTGACATTTGCAAACGCCTCCTTTGTATCAATTAGCCGAGCTCAATTCTTTCCACAAGGCAATCTTAGGGGTCCTCCTAAGTTCACTGTTTAAAGACAGTGTGAGGTAAAAATCTGTAAAGAATAAACAGTGAGGTAAAAATTCTCTACAGTAAAATTCTCTCCCCCCAAAACAGCTCCTTCATTATTGAAATAATCTATGCATTCCTGCCGTACTGAGGCTTCATCCTAAGAGTAGTTGTTATAACCTTTCTGTGAAATTGGTCGAAGTCCACCCTAAAGGCATCTCTGTTTCTTCTCCATTGACCTGCCTCATACCCTAGTGGTCCCTCTCGGTCAACGAAGCTTCTAGGGGAAGATCTATTGCTGGTTTGTGAATTGTTACACATCAGAAAGTTGTGTAGTCCAACTATTGCTTTTGTAATCAGTGTAACTTTATTAGCACTTGGAATGATAGGTCTTCTTAATATTTTAAACCTATTGGCAGTAATCCAAAATGTGTTCTCAATTACCTTCCTAGCTCTTGATAAACGATAGATAAAGATACACTGGTCAATGGGAAGACTTGTTGAAGGATAGGGTTTCATCAAGAGAGTTTTCAGACCAAAGGCATCGTCTGCTACAAATATAAATGGAAGTTGTTTGTTTGAACTAGGCAGTTTCTCTGGTCCAGGAATTTGTAAATTACTGCAGTTATACCCACTTCCATCACTCTGGCGACCACTGACTCCTATGTCAACCATAGTAACCCTATATTTTGCATCACAGATTGCAAGAAGAACGATGCTGAAGGTTTTCTTGTAATTGAAATATGTAGACCCTGATCTTGCAGGTGCTTGCATCAGTACATGTTTTCCATCAAGGTCTCCTACACAATTAGGAAAATTCTTGAAAATTCATCTCCAATACTTCTCCATTCTTCATGAAATCTTTTTCATAAAGCACCTTCCATAACAGTTCACCAGTTTCATTAATTATCCTTCCAATGCCTACTGGGCTCATACGGTAGCTGGCAACAATTGTTACCTGTGCATCACCTTTCACCAGATATCTTAAACACACAGAGAGCCTTTCACCTGGGCTAATTGCTTTTCTCATTTTGGTATCCTCTTTCCTTAGGTATGGTCCACACCAACTTAAAAGTGTCATTCGAAAACATTGAACAACGCATTCTGCATATTGTAGTTTAAGTTCTGTTACCAAACTGTGGTATTCACTAGTGTCGTGGCTGGGGGGCAGGGGGCACGTGCTCTCCCCTAGCAATGGAATTTCGGAAAATTTCGGAAATTTATGATCCTTTCGACTTTTGAGCAAAAATTCCAACCTTGCAGACCTTGTTGTCGCGCATTCCGGAAGCTGGATAATTTGAACTCAGATTACAGCTTGGTCAAAAACAATAGCTATCACTATCACACAATTACGTGAATCCGATGCTCAGGTCACATGTTATTATGTGTTTGAGCAGTAAGATGATGTGATTTAATTTTGTTTTGAGTTTATCGCTGAGATCTCTATGATGCCTCCGAAAAAAAGAAGAAAAATCGAATGTTTACTCTGTCATCAAATATTTGACGACGATCATCAAAAGAGACACAACGAAAAAGCTCATCCCCTGAAATTGAAGAAACGACAGCATTATACCCTTCAAAGATGCTGGTGCCACTCCAGCACATCCATTCGAGGTAAGAAATGCCATCACTGGTTTTCCATTATTTGTATCACTACACACTTTTTTATTTTCTTATAACAAGCTTTAGAATTTGGGTTAGGACTGAAAGTTTCTTATTGAAATATCATAAAAATATTAGCATATATTGAATACTTAGAGTTTCTAATGAGTTTCTCAAAGATTTTTTGACAATCTTCAGAATCACTTCCTGTTCTAACGTGAATTTTTCAATAAATTATTTTCTGAAACCTTGTAAAGTTTTATACTTATTCAATCCTATCTGATTAACATGAAACGGCAAGCTAGTCAACATAAATTGACATGTTTGTTAATGGTTTTATGAAAATGAAATTGCCAATGATCGTCTTCTTCCTTTGTAGAGTTTTCTAAATCTTTTCAACTTAATTCTTTACCACATTAAAACGACTGACCTCATATATTTGCAATGAGAATGTTCATTTCCCTTTATGTTAGTATAGAAATCTTATATCTTTTTCAGGTTCGTTCGTGCTCCTCCACCTCCAACATGCTCACTCAAATAACAGCAAGCGCTGTATCTGCACAAGAATCATCAAATGCAAGTATAGCAGTCGAAGAACAGGAAGGAGCGACTTGTGGATCAACTACGAGCTCCCAATCTCAGGTTCTGACTGAAGAGGAAAATCGTCCGTCATTGGAGGATGGAAATAACCAACATTCACCCAAAGTTCATGATCAAGAACAAAGCCAGACATCAACGTTAGTGAGACCAACCTCATCCAAAGAAGATAGATCAGCTATTGATGAAAATACAGATGAAAATTCTACCAGTACCAGCGAATCTTATGATGCCAGAGAAGTTGAAAGACAGGATAAAAATGATACCACAGCGGAAATGTCTGATCCTGCTTCATTCGTTAAGAAAAGGCTAGATCCGGTTCTGCGACATAATTTGATTATGACAGGTGCAAATCAGCCAAAAGAAAAGGAAATTGTCAATGGAAAGTTTCCAAGGTCTAGATTTGGGAGCAACTATAGAGCATTCAGTGACAGCGGGTATTTTGTAGCAGTTGGTGAGGAAAAGGTTCACCGAAAGTGGCTCTCGTATTCTCCCAAAGAAGATGCTGCATTTTGCCACACATGTATATTTTTTGGAGGAAAAAACAAAGAAGTTGCTTTTACCCATGTTGGCTGCAGGAATTGGAAGGATGCTCATGAAAGGTTTGCCAAGCATGAAAAATCTCAGGCTCACATAGACGCAACTCTAGACTTTGCCTCTTACTGCATTGAATCCATAGATCAACAACTGTCAGCAGAGGAGGCAACATTGGAAAGGGAGAGGCACAACAAAGTTGAACAGAACAGAAATGCGATTAAAAGTCTTACGGATATTACTTTATTTCTTGCAAGACAAGGACTTGCATTCAGGGGGCATCACAAGGACATGTCTGTAGAATCAGCATATGGACCTTCCACTATGTCTTGAACCTAGTAATGGAAGCGTGTTGCTCATCTTTGGCTGCAAAGTCACTTTTTGGAGTGCTGGAAAAGGTTTATGCCTTTTTCTCGGCTTCTCGTAAGAGAAGTGACATTCTTGAGGAGAAGCAAAAGAAATCAAAGGTAAGTCCGATTCATCAGCCTCAAAGAGTCTCCACGACAAGATGGTAGTCTCACCAAAAAACGCTAAATAATGTATTTTTTGCCTGTTCATAAGCCCTATACGATTGAATTATTGACGCCCTTAAAGAATGTCAATCGGCGGTCCATAGTTTCAAAACAACAACAGATGAAGGAAGCTTTGGAGCATAAATTGACTTCCTCCGAGTTGGTTCTAACTGCACACCTATTCCGCCACAGAAAAAATCGACCTCCTCACCGCTATCCGTTTGGTGGAAACAGCGCAAAAACAACTCCAAAAACGTCCAAACAAATTCATGGAGATTCTTGCCGAAGCAAAATCAAATTGCATGCACCATAGACTACAAGAGCAAGATTTTGTAGCTAAAAGAACCAGGAAAAGAAAATTTCAAGCTGATGAAATCTGTCAAGATGAAGTGGAAGAAAACATCGCAAGCAAATACAGGCGAGAAACATTCATTTTTGCCATTGATACAGCCGTAAGCTCAATGCGTAGAAGGTTCACCACACACAAAGAGATCCTGCAAGATTTTGCTCTTCTTGGTCCAGAAAAATTTCACGAAGCCTTAAATAGCAGACGTTTGCCACCAAACGCTTTCCAGAACGTAGCTAAAAACTAGGGGTTGGAAGAAAGAACCCTGGCTGAAGAATATTTGTCCTTCATTCATGTCAATCAGATGTGCCAGGGTGAGATAGAGACCACAAACAAAGATTTTGGCAGAGAAAGGTTTCTAACGGTAGTAAAGGCAATCAAGAGATTCAACGTCCAAAGTGCATACCCAAATCTGGACACATTGTACAAGATAATTGTCACGTTGCCAATTGGCTCTACGAAGTGCGAACACACTTTCTTCAAGCTGAAGTATGTCAAGAACAGACTTCGGTCTACAACGGGACAACAAAGGCTGAATGCACTTATGATGACAAATATTGAGCGTGATTTGACTGAAGCCGTTAGCTTTGAAGCATTCATTGAAAAATTTGCTGACACACCACTTTTAAGGAAAGCCTTATGCACTGAACCTTATTGTTCGTATTTTTAAATAGATTAATTACCTGCTAACGTTTATATTAGTAAATGACTCTATTTTATACTATAGTTTACTAGTTATGATAGTTTTATGATTTCTGTTGTAATTCCAATGTAGACATTTCCTTTATATGAATTTAAACAAATCAGCCAGTACAGAAGCTAACGGTCACCTTAGTATTGAACAAAAACAGAGTGTCTTGGCTTTCTTTCCAAATTCTGCGTGAAAAATTAATACAATGACAAACAGAAAGATTACTCTTTAAAGGTCTTTTATGGATTTGGTCTGTCTTCAAAGCTTGCAACCGCAAAAGAGATCTTCCGAGTGACATTAAATGAAGATATTCGATGCACATTGCGATTTGGCTCGTAAGGGTATGCGTTACTACTTTAAATCAAGAAAATCTTCACATTCACTGCGCATGTGCACGATGACGTCATTTGATTGTTACGAGTCTTTGTCCGAAAATGTTGGAGTTGTGCCACCCCCTATGAATTCCTACTCACAATGCCCCTGGTGGTATTCTCCCTTTTGCTCCCTTTCTATGTATACCTTTCTAGTCCAGAATCGTTTCCTATACTTTTGAAGTCGTCTCAGGTATCTTCTTAAAATAAGACATCGGTAAGTGCATTTCACTGGCAAAAGATATCTAAGATTTGCAGCAGCCATGAAAATTCGCTTCCCTAGAAAAACGTGAAAAACGGGCTTAACTGAAATGAATTGAAAATTTATAACCAGAATACTGCTCAAGCGATAAAAAAATTCCTCGCATAAAATCAAATGACGGCCAAATGACGTTTCCGTAGATACAAGATGAATTCGTTCTGTCTATATAGCTGGGTTTTTAAGGGTTTCGGCATTGTTTGTGCTGCCGTCTTCAGTAGCGGCGCGTATACGACACGCGGTTCTGTTCTTTTTAATTTTACTTTGACATTCTGACAAGATACTGTAAGAAAGTTTCATGTCACTCAGCTCTCAGACAACCACTAGTGCCTGGCTGATATTTTTCTAGCCTTTCTCTTTCCGCTCTTTACTTAAATATGGCGACCTCCTTTTCCCCTAGGACTGGTAAACTTTGGTAATTTTACAGTTTGTGGTTGTCACGATGTAGCCATTAATTACAAAAGCGACTCTAGTTCTCTGTCTGGCTCTTAAAGTCATTATTAGAATCTGTGACAGAATTGAAAGGGCTGAGGGACATTTTGCAATTACATGTGGCTCGAATACTAGTCCTACAGCATTACATCAATCTTGAAGGTCTAGAGTTTTTACAGAAAAAGCGAATTATAGGAAGGATAAAAAGACAACGACGAGAAGAAGGTACTAAAGACTGGTTACCATGGTGCTTATGAGAGGACAAGATGTACTTATCGCGAAAGGAAGATGATGGCAGCATGTCAAAAAATCATGACTAAAAAGTGATAAATTTGGTCGGGATAGGTTACTTCTGTGATTGACAGTCAATTCAATCCAATGCCAATTCAAATTTAGAAATCTGGATACAAAATTGCTTATATTTTATTCCCTTTTTCATTTGATTCACACTCATCAGTAATCTGTGAGCTACAAGCAAAACTATGTTCGATTTAGTTCGCAAAGGTAAAATGAAGAAAAAATCTATTACTCTATGTTATATCTACAAAATCAGTTGCTGCTACAATGATGCTGCATCATTGTGACAGCTGATACTATCTCGAAACCAACAGAGCTCCTATGCCACACTGAAAGAATTGCACAAGATACCTGACTTAAGGTCATGCCTCCAAAATTGAAGACATCAGTTTCAATCAACAAGGCATAATACAAGCTCTATCTGGTACCTCCATACAGTCTATATAACAATAAAATTCCTCAAGGTGAAGTTGCTTTAACAAAAAACGTTTATGCTGTTGCAGAAAATTGCAGTTGTCAACTATTGTAAACTGCAGCTTTTTGCTTAGACAATACTTGATAGAGGCAAGGTTAAAGCTAGCAGAAATAGGGATTCATGACTTAATCAAACCGATTCTATGCAGGACAGACGAAAATAAATAACTAACAAAACTCTGTTTCAAATCAACAAAAACACGCCATGCTTAATGGCTTGGATGTTAACTTACAAACCTCGGTTAGGTAATTTCTTAGTGTGCTACTGTTGTGCGTTTTATCTCACTTGCTTCGAGTACGATTCGACACTTAATTGCATGTTGCAAATCCGGTCGATGCTAGAAACTGCTTTTGTCAAGAATTGAAGACATACAATACCAGACGAAGCGACTCATTTTGACACTATAGCTTAGAGGAAGTCCCTAGTTTGCACCCTATACTGTATTTTCTGTACAACGTAACAACAGCTGCACCGCCTATACCAAAGTTATGTTGACAGCCAACACGTGCCTCAGGAACCTGCCTTTTTCCTGCCAAATTCCGTAACTAAAGAAAGAAAAAAAAGGATGAAGGGCTCTTTATTGCAAAGTCAACACGTTCGCTTACTTGCCGCTATCATGAAAACGATAACCAAAGTTTTCTTACAAGTGAAAGTAAATTGGTACTCGAAAGGTGGGCCAGACATGCATACCTGTGAGAGACAGAAATGACACACAAGGAATGATAGCAGAAAATGTCAAGAGTATTTTTGAGAAGCAAAATCGTTTTCACCAAATCTATATTTAATTGTATTACATTCCTTCATAAAATGAGCGTAGATATGTCTGGTCTACAAGTTGTCTGAATTCCATTTCATTAGAAATAAATCGAGATGCAAGTGCATCTATTTGTATTCCGATGAAGAAAATAGTCAGGATTTTTAGGTTGGTTCTGGACTCAGTTACAAGATGCGCATGCTATGTCGTTAAAAAAGTACATACTAAAGAAAAAACACTGCGTAAGTTGATGCCTATTTGTAGTCTTCATGTTTATATCACATCTCTTAAAGGAATTATCCGATTATGATTCAATGCATCAAGTATAATTAGTACTGTCCATAGACGAAGTACACAAATGATGCAGGTAGGTCCACAAGGTCCCTTGCAAAATGTTCATTGTGAAAACAAACATAATTTACACCAAATTTAAGGAACTGTAAAGAAATCGTACCTGCCAGTTAATTTCCACACACTGAGCCAATCCAGTAGCACCAATTGGGTGACCTGCAGCCCGAAAGGGAACTCATGTTAAATATGCAAATTTATTAGCATTGTATGAAAAGAGAGCTAGTGTGTGCTTTTCCTTGCTGAGAAACAAGAACATAATTTCTATGCTACTAGCAGCAAAACATTAGGTCTTTTAATAATTGAATACAATAGATCATAAGTGCACAATCACAAAGAATTAAACATGGTACCATTAAACACTACCCATTTCCGAAATTAGGTAGACATTGCACTTAACAATTGCGGAAAAGAAACTCAATTTGGGGCACTAGCCGTACTCCTCTTCACTATACTCAACTCGAGTGACGAGTGTTTGATTTAGACAACAATGACAAAGATGAGAAATCATCAGACTCATAAACTAGGAGGTCTTGCAAATACCTACGACTGAGTGTTCCCGTGTCAAAGTGATATTATCATTTTCACGGGCAAAAAGAGGTCAGCTAGCAGGTTTATAACAGAGCAAGTCCACACCACCATAGCGAAAAGCAAACGAACCAAATTCTAACAGCAAAACAACAAGAAAAAGACTCCCTACAGACAGTATGTCAAGATGTTGATTCCCTTTTTATGTCTCTTCTTCTCTCCTTTTCTCCATTTTTTACCCGTTCCTGGGTGGTTAATTCTTTACACGTCAAAGCTTCTTCCTACGTTCAATAATTTGTTTGCTTCCAGCTGATCACTAAAAATAGTCTACAGTCATGAAACAACATTTTCAAGCCCGTATACGCCAAACCTCGATTCCTCTTGAGAACAGCAAAAATATTTTATACTTCTGTCTGCTGACCTCATTTAAATACACACCTTTAGACTCCAGACCTCCAGAGGGATTCACTACCCAACGTTTACCAAGCTGACAAAGTGTTCCTCCTAAAAGATGTTACAAATTTAAACATCACAAGGGCCAAGCTTATAAGATTAATAAAAGCAACTAATGTACTACAAAAATAGAACAGAAGAAACAAGCGAGTATCCACATCACAACCACGGGATTTGAAATGGTTCAAATTTTCAATCAACCACAACAAATGCATCATATGCGTCAAAGGTATACAGTAGAATTTGATCAACTAAAAATGCGGAAAAGAAAATAATGCTGCCATATGTCAACGTTCTTGAACAAACTTCTTATTAATTAGTATGCGACACTGATACCACAGCATGGCACACATTTAAGTATCATGGATTCCATGTACTGGCAACACTGTAAAATGATAATAAATAGACCCTACCCTATCTTCCCTTAATTACAACTGGCATTTTGAAATGAATATTGCATTTGAAAGCTCATCGAAGTACCAATGATGTCAGATAATTGCATGAATTAAGACGCGTTTTTGCCAATGTGGCAAAATAAAAATAAAAATGTGGGTTCCTTTAGAATTGATAAACTCATAAGGGAGAAGATCTTTACTGATCCCTATCAAGGCTCTACTGCCTTCACTGACCAATTTAAATAAAAAAAACAGTGCTGTGTAAATAAAAAAATACAAAGCCAATACAAGACTGAAACAAATATTAACTTGTCTTTTACCGTTTGCATTGTTAATCCATTGGGCCTCGTCGATTAATTGACCACCTTTGCCTTCGTCACATAAGCCGAGCGCCTCGTACATAAACAACTTGCAAATTAAAAAGACAATATCTTTTGTTGAATTATTATGACTATATATATATATAGTCATAATAATATATATATATGATTTACTATCATTACTCATCTTTTTAGGCAATGACGTCGGAGAAAATCGTGACTGCGAAAGACTTTTTTGATAATTTTATTATCATGTTATTATAAAATTATGTATATATATACAATGCAAAGACCGAGGTACAAAGTTTAATGTATTGTCATGAAAATACGAAAAACGAAAATCGCGCTTACAACAGGATGCGCGAAGAAAATTATCAAAAAAAACATTGACAGACACGAATTTCACCTATTTCATTGCGTAAATCGATGAGTAATACTAGTAAAAATATGTTCTTACGTTCAGTAAACGGCAAATGATGCCACAATTGACAAAATACAGTAAAGGATCAAGCAATACATTACATTCTTCTACGTGCACTGTCCAAGTATTAAATTCCTATACATATTTGTTAGCAACAATACATCGTTAATAAAGGTCATTGTTCAATTCCATTATGAACGACAATAGATATTTGTTGACATTTCATGGCTTGTTTTACAAAATCGAAAGATTGTAACTGGTTATAGAAACACTTTTCATTCAATGGTGCATATCTTTCATTTGGTGCACACTTTACATTTCGTAGCAAGCATCAGATTTTACCACATCGACATTGTACACAGTGGACTGAAATTCATCCTTAAAATATTGACACTTATGCGTCAGCATTCCATCAGTTGATCTGCACGTGCATTTATCAGACAGAGACAATGTTCATAAAATCTTAGTTACATTGTCAAGGCAATGAAAACTTTAAATGCATCTTCCTTTCTGTCTTATTCCAATCACAACTCAATGATTATATTGATAAACATGCCTCTCTTAAACACAGTTTTTTTCATGACACAACTTCAGACTTCTGATTGCTTACCTCATTGCACGAGAAACAATCATGCACTTCAAAGACATCGACGTCTTGAGGTCTAATCCCCGCTACGCGATAACAGTCATTTGCAGCTGTCTTGGACATTGTGTAGCCTGATAAATCTAAATAACTTGACCCAAAGGATGATGGAAAGTCAGTTGTCATCTGCTGAGCAATAATCTCTATTGCGTGATCCTTAAAAGCAAAATACAGAGAGGAAAATGAATGACTTAAAACAATTAATAAGTGTTAATAAAGCAATGATCTAAGTCACACACACACACAGACACACACACACGAACGCACACACACACACGAACGCGCACACACACACACACACACACACACACACACACACACAAATTAGGCGATAAGCAACGTTGAGAACGCTAAAGGTGCTCTTATTGAAGTACCTGACCAATGGCCAAAAAAAACCCAACAAGACCCTTTTTGAGGCCAGACGTTGGCGACAAAATTCATTGTCTAAAACCAAAGGCCTCATGTATCCACTTGCGCAGTCTTAAAAAAAGTCCGCGCCGTGAAAATAGGTTGAAGATGTCTTTTGTCAGGTCAGGTGAAATTACAACATTGTTTTCTGTTCCTAATACGTTTTCGAAAAACTGGAATTAGTAGAAGAGCTCTGACGTATCAAGCAAAGCCAATTATAGAGGCTCCTTCAAATGACCTTCTATTTATCATACTATAAATATCCTGACAGTAAAAGTACGAACTATCCAAGTTTACCCCACAAGCGTATAAACATTGACACTTCAGTGAGAGGCCTATAGTCCAAAAAATCATGCTACCAACACAACAAGAAAATCTCAAGACTATTTCTAGTATGGATTAATGTACTGTATTGAAGATTTAATTTACTGTTTTTTTCAAACAACTGCAGTTGCATGTGTTCTTCATAATTATCATGTGTTAAAGGAACATGTTAAGTTTTAATACTTTAATACTGCCTTTGTATTCTCAAGTTACTTTCTCTTCAATTAAATGACAACAACCCGAAAAGGTAGTTAGATAAAGAGTACTGTGTGAATGGGTGATTGGTTGGAGTGCTTACGCTCTTATAAGGAGTTTCTGGGTACGAATCCGCCTCGCAGCACCTTAAGTAAGTGCCTGATGACCCTATGCCACGAGTCAAACCAAGCAATGCGAGGAAAATTAGGTACGCCGAAAGTGTTAAGATGACATCAGATGGCTGTAGTAGCACAATACCCCCAAAACATCGTGGTTGAGATTTTGAGTGTCCAGTCTCCTTCAACCAATTGTTTAAACTGTTTACGTCACTCGTGTTCAACAACTGCAAGTAAGTTCTGCACGCGCTAATTTGCAGTATAAACCGCAGGTAGGCAATGACGACAGTGCCCTTCTGAGTAATGTTAATATACCTGTGAAGGCGTCCTGGAAACACAGTTGCTGGCCACGCGAACAGATAGGTATCTTAAACAATCTTTTAGTGGGACAAAACTTGAAAATCGACTTGAAAATTTGTGAGTATGAAACGTCAGAAAGAAAACTATATGTATATGGCAACCTATTTATACAAAACATTTAGCAAAACTAGCCAAGAATAAACAAGAAAGGGAACAAAGAAAGAGAAAATGAAGAAACAAAGCATTATTAGAAGAGTCCAAGTGAAAATACGAACTCTTTCTGCCTACAGAGTACTGGTTTTCTTGTTTTAATGTGGACAGACTCCAGTACACTAAGATGAAAGGACGATCTAGCTGTGCCAATTATCCGAAAATTCTCGTCCTTAATTACATTTTGGCGCATTCTGAATTTTCTAGTAAATGTTGGCCTATGGCAGAATCTCATGTTTTGGCAGTCATTTCCGCTTTGCAAGCTGTTCTCTAGAAGGAATTGATGCTTGACGTACAGTGGCTGGAACATGTTGTTTGATCCTGTCAACCAATCTCTGAGAAAAGCGACGAAATCCTCGAAAAAAAGCCAAGTTACCACGACGCCTAATAAATCAAACTTTGATTACTCAGAAAACTGAAAATCTCATCTGACCTCACTGGCTCGACGGAGGTTTGCGCTCTCAGGGTGGTTCTAACATTATCATATACACTGCAACCTTCCTATAACGGTCACCCAAAGAACTGACAAATGTTGGTCGTTATAGAGGGGTGGCCGTTCTGTGCACGTAAGGTATGAAACAGGGAAATTGTTTGTCGATGACGTTGCTTTTGTATCTGATAATTAACAGAATATGCGCAAAATAGCGTTTCATAACAACACTTTTGATAACAAACTTTTAAAGCTACGAAGACGGAAAACAGTCAGCTATATTTCTATACCTCGCAACAGGTCTCCTGGCAACAACAAGTTTAGCGATTGCACCCTCCGCCGTGAAAACATGTTCAGACCAAAAGGCAGCCAACTGAGGCCACCGTTTTCAGTGTAATACATAATTTCTGAAGTTGCGCCGATTAAGATGTTGTTTATTCATGTTTCGCTGGTGAATTTAATGAAATAATTGGCCGGCCGGCCGTATGAAAGTGGCTGGTGACCGCCTTATGGAAGTGAACGTTCTATATAGGTGACCGCGTTGGCAGGTTACACTGGATCAGCTCCTAATAAAACAAAGCTTGATCAGGTTATTAATGACATTCTTGTTACTACCGAGGGAGGGGAGGTTGGCATTTCTATAAATATATATATCGCTTTGAAAATTTGCGACATTGCGCTAAAATCATACTTAAAAGCTTTTTTCGTTTGACACTCCTCAGAGTATGAAACGTC
>JANTCA010091238.1:0-10361 GCA_024741275.1 Chironex yamaguchii
TTCTGGAGTGGCATAAAATTTGTGGAATGGCAAAAAATACGTGGTGTGGCATAAAGTGAGTGTGATAAAATTCCCTGGTGTGGCACAAAATGTAGCGCGGCATAAAATACGTAGTGCGGCTTAAAGGGGTTGGTGTAGCAGAATATGTGCTGTGCCATAAAAATATAGTGCGGCATAGTGCGTGTAATGTGGCATGAAGTACGAGCTGGTACAAAAATGTGGCGTCGAATAAAATTTTTGGTGTGGCATAAAATTTGTGGAATGGCAAAAATACCTGGTGTACCATAAAATCTGTGGTGTGGCACAAGATATGTACTATGGTATAGAGTATCAGTTGTTGCATAAATTTGTGATGAAAAATAATACGTAATGCATAAAGTACTATGTGTGGCAAAAAGTTTGTGGTGTAGCATAAGGTATGTAGTGTGGCAAATAGTATTAGGATTGGCCTAAAAAAGCAATCTGGAACAGGATACGTGGCGGAACATGAATGTTATGTGGCGTCAATTAGATTTTAAAAAAGGACAAAGCAGATGCAATGGCTAGAGGACACGCAGTTGATCGGTTCTCTTATTGTAACGATAATACCACGAATGAAAAGAAGTTTTCAGCCGAATTACTGATAATACTAAATAGGCTATTTCGTACTTACCGTAGGGCAACTCCGCGAACGTGAATAGATTCTATCGTACGTTTCACCCTAACAAGAAAGTTAAAAGATAAGCACCTCGAAGTAACCACATTCAGGGGCGGATTTAGGGGGTTTCCTGGTTTCCGGAAACCCCCCTTTGCCATGCTGATATTTTGTTGGATAGAGTTTAAAAGAAGGTATGCCAATGCCACTGTCTTAATTTGGGAACGTTCAATAATTACGTGACGTTGATATGATGGTAGGTACGTGTAACCTTTTTGGTTACGACTGATTAAGATAAATATGTGTGATAGGTAGGTCTTTACGTTAGCCATTACGTAACGCTGTATCTATTCAGTTCAAATGAGGAAAAGTAACTTATAAAAACTTTTGTACCGTACTTATACTAATGATATTTCATCATCAAGCCTTCGTGCATTCTATTGATTTTGAGGGTGGTCTCATTTTAACTGTCGCACTGGAAGGATTAGCAAAACGTCCTTGCCGCCTTTGTTCTTAAAACATACAGATTAGGTTTTTCATGATAAATGTTTGGTCCGACCTGGATCTATTTCCATTATGCACGCATTGTTTTCGAGACAAAAGCCGCTCCGCTACGTGCGGAGTGTAAAGTTCCTCCCAGTGGGGCTCTCAGCGCCCCCCAAACCTCCAGCTGTTTGAGCAATGACCTCCGGTCATTGAGTGCGTGACTGCGGCACTCAATTTACACGTCTAACCATTAAAAGTCTTCAACTTGGAAACCTCCCATCGAACTTTCTAGATCCGCCACTGACACTTGATACAAACACGATAATTTGCCTTATAACAGCGTTATGCTTTAAGAATAGAATAGACTGACAGTTGACAAAAGTAAAAAACCACCATTGCAATGAAATTAAACACATTTATTTAGAAAACATTCATTTCTTAACAAATGAAAAACAAGAACTTACACTTTTCCAGATAAATGACTGAATGCAATAAACAAATAAAACAGCAAACAGAAAGCAAAATGGCGCATCCTCCAAGGAAATCCTGAGGATATCTCGTTCCCTGTCACCAACTAGGTCCGCGTGTTGGGTCACATATAGCTGCACTACCTCCTTACGTAGCCTGGCAATCGGTGAAGAACTTCTCGAAAAGTATCTCCAAAAAGGTTATGAATCATTGCATGATGGTCTTTTACCTCCATGGACTAATCTGTGTCCAAGACTATTGAAGCTATGTATAAATATGATGGACTCTCCCGTCGATTTCGACGTTCGAGTGTCTAACAGCAATTAATTTTCAGCAATTAATGTTTATGCCGAAGATGGCATTTCAGTCCAGCAAGTGATCTGCAACTAAGATTACAAATATGACATGAGTGATTACTGTTCGGCAGGTGACTGTGTGGCATTCATTTTGACTCTTAATCGTTCATCTTTCAATTTTCTGTTTCGGTTTGTTTCGAAGATCTTAATTTTCTCCTGGCACGTGGCTCTCCAGTTTCTCCTGTCTAGTGCCAAGTCCTCAAATGATTTGAAGGGAATGTCAAGGGCTGAGACTTTAGTTTGTCCCTGTACCTGAGCAAGAGTCTTCCAGTTTTTCCTTTTCCACTTTTGAGCTCACTGAACATCAGAATTTTTGGTATACAGTCATCGCTCATTCTAAAAACGTGGCTTGACCATCTGAGCTGCGACTGAATGAGGAAGGTTTCAATACCACCAATCTTACATTTTTTTAAAAGATCAGAATTGGAGACTATAAATTGGAGTGTGTATCCGCAAATGGGAAAAAGGCAACGCCTATGGGATACGTGAAGTTGGTTAGTTTGTGACCGATAGAGAGTCCAAGTTTCAGATCCAAATAAAAGAGTCGAAAGAACAACAGCTTTATAAACCTTTATTTTAGTCTCTAATCTGATACCCTTATCAGTCCAGAAGCGATGGCATAGTTTACCAAATGCATATTATGCCTTGGCTATCCGGTTGACAACTTCATCATCTACAAGCGGGTGTGAGTTCACAACACTCCCTAAATATCTGAAAGACTTAGCATACTTCAAGTTTTGATCATCAACTATTATGGGGGCAGTTGGAAACTGATGTGCAAGAGAAGTTTGTTTGGCACCTCTGACCTGCTTTGGAGTAGGGGTTGGCTGGTAGACAACTTTAGTTTTCTTTATGCTAATTGTCAGACCAAAAGCCTTACATGCCTTAGAAAAACGGTTCAACAGTTCATGAGCTTCTTCCAGGGACGTTGCTACTAAAGCTGCATCATCGGCGAAAAAAAGATCACGAATGATGCTTGATCGGACCTTTGTCTCTGCTTTGAATCGTTGATGGTTGAAGAGTCCCCTATCTGTGCAAAATTAAAACTCAACACCGTCTCTTGTATCACTAAAAGCACATAGAAGCATTAGAGAGAAAAACAGTGCAAAAAGGACGGGAGCCAAGACACAGCCCTGCTTTGTGCCGTTTGTGACAACAAACGGATCAGATATTTCCCCGTTAGACACCACAGCACCCTTCATACCCTCCTGAAATGATACAATTACTTTGAGCATGTTGTCTGGAATACCTAATTTCTTTAGCACTTCCCAAAGTGCTCCCCTATGGACGGTATCGAAGGCTTTTGTTAAGTCAACAAATATCATGTAAAGCTCCTTATTCTTCTCCCTTACTTTTTCAGCAACCTGGCGAAGAAAGAATACCATGCCGATTACACCCCTTCCTGTTCGGAAACCACACTGGGATTCTGGGTAAATTTCATCCAGAAGATGTTGTATGATTCGATCAAGAATAAGCCTTGCTAAAACTTTACCTGCGATGGAAAGAAGAGAGATGCCCCAGAAATTATCAAACACATTCTTACTTTCCTTGTTCTTGAAAATATGTTTTATGAAAACATCTTTAAAATCTTGTGGTACAGTTCCTTGTTTCCAGATGATTAAAAACAGATCTAAGAGCTTTTTGATCAGTTTTGTGCCACCAAACTAAAAAATTTCGGGTGGAATTCCATCTTTACCAGGGGTTTTACCAGATAAAAGTTGCTTGATCACACGTTTTATTTCTTCAAAAGTTGGAAAAGTTGTCCTTCAAATCTCGTCTACGACAGATGATGTACTCAATCATGTGCCAATCCTTGGAACTAGGGTGCATCCAACAGACAGACAATTTACTAAAGAAACAATATGTATCTTCTTGCGACGTGTTCTATTCTGCTTTGGTAGCTAGAGGTGTTGAGCGAGCTTTGTAGTTGATATTCTGTATGTGATAGCAATAGACAAAATATATTTTTGTGGCTATTAGTCCATACCCACATTGGCGCAGTCGACAGTCCATACCCACAATTACGTTAATTAAAACATAAAGGCGATGTTCTTTATTTACTCCACATAAACTTTCCTCGAGAAACGGCCTTCTTCTAGAAATAAAGGTACAGTACTGGTCTAAGTCACAATAAAGGTGTATCTAACAGTAAAGGTGACGAACAGTTGTACAGCAAAGCCACACTCCTGCCTTGCTAAACAAGCACACTCCACCATTTTACATACTTTGTTGCTGTTTTAGTGGATACATGCAGGCAAATCAAATTCTTTGCCACGAAAAAAACCCAAACCTTCGTTACACATCAAAGGAATCTAACCAAGGTGAACAAGTCAATTTTATAAAATAAGTAAAGGGGAGTTGATTTTCCAAAGCAACTATATGATGCTGTGCCACGTGACGGATGGGCGTCGGGTGACGTGGGTAATCAAACTGTCATGAAAAGTTGTACTTTGCCGTCCTCTCTCTCACTTTCCCACGATCTTTTCTGTTCAAAACACCTTTCAGCTTTCTTATCTTATACAATGACCTAAAAAGTACAACTGTCTCTTCCTGAACATGCTTGGCAGCATTCTTTGTCTACCTCCTTTTCGTAAACCGATTCATTGCTTGTATGGCTCACCTAAGGAATGCGCATTATTTTTCTTAGGAACCACATTCCTTTCGCATTTAAATTGTCCTCTTAAGTCTACGTCCATGTCCGGCTTTTACACTCATCCGTTAAGATAGCTAATACATAGCACTCAAGTACTCTCATCTTTGTTCTCATAGGCATGGTTAGACCACATAAAATATTCTTCATATCCCAGAAATTCCCTTTCCCCTCTTTCGATGACTTTAGTAAATTTCAAAGTTGGAAATTAAAAAACTCCCAAAATAGTTTAAGCTGTGTAATTCTGTTTTCGCCGATTCGGAGCTATAAGACGGTACTATTTGCTTTTTTCTGGTCAATATGCATTTTGTTTTCTTCTTGTTTTCTGCTTCCACCTTAGTAACAATTATTTAAAGGCCCTGTACATTCTTGGTCATCAAAGCGGTATCATCTGTACATTTCAAACTGTTAGCATTATGCCTCGTAGATCTTCTATTCCTGTTCAGGATACATTCCTAGTAGATACCAAACAAATACGTTGAAAGCACACACTTCTGTCTCACTCGTTTCTCCACGTTTACAAAGCCATCAACGTCATTTCCGATCAGCATTGCTCAGAGGCATCGGGGGTCTCCTGTTTCAGGCGGGTGAGAGGGGGGCAGGGACTCAAGTTTAAGTATAGATCTACTTAGAAGCAGCATATACTACTGAAGGTGTAAAAGAGTGACGCAAAAAAGTTAAGTAAATTTTTGCTTTAACTATAAATAGGCTATTCTTTACAACAAACCCTTAACCAAGCCCATACAAGCTGTCTTAACAAAATAAAATAGATGTTCTCTTATGAAGTGAGTTTATGATGAATACTTAGTTTCCTTATTTGATTTACATTATCAAGTTTTTTTTATGGTAGGCGTGAATGCAAATGAATCTTAATTTTGTGGCCAATTTTTTGAACCAAATAACTTCAACGTTCACCAGCATCAAAGATCTAAACCTACTTTGTCAGATTGTCGATCATAACTTGTTTTTACTAGCTTGAGCTTTGAAAATGTTCTTTAACACTTGCTTTCTTCTATTTTGTACAATGGAACTATGTTTCGATACGTTCTCTCCACTTAACTCAGCATTTGATGTAGTCAGAATAGCGAGGGCTCCTTCAGACCAAAATAAATTAGATGAACGAACAATATTCACGCTTGAGCTTTTCTACATCGATTGCTTTGTCGTATTCGTGAATGCACCGACTGGTTAATCCTTTTCAGTCTAAAAGATCTCTGGATTAAGCAATGCAAAAACTGTGGGAATTCGCCAGCCTCAAAAACGTTAACCGAGTCATGAGATCATTGTTGCAAATGCAACATCAACATTTTCCTTTTTATACTTCTCCTCTGCACTTGCATGAGTGGCTTTGGTTGAACGACTGTCATCTGGCATGCTCTCCTGTTTATGCTCCCTTTATCAAAGAAATCTTACTTCTCTAAATCCTTCTCGTTGCAAAATTATTTTGTGACTTTCAAAAAGTGACTAAAATTGTTGGGATGTTCTCTCAACTTTGCCTGGACTGTGTCACCCGGCAAAACAGCTATGAGGAAGTCGATTCTTTTAGACTACAAATACGATGACGCTAAATCTTTTATTTAGCAAAACTGGCTGATGGTCGATGATGTGGATGGTCAGTACAGTCTGGAATGAGGTAAGTTTATCTTCTACTCTTTTGGCATCAATGACACTTTTGTTACTGTTAACTGCTTGCTGGCAGTTGTCTAGTGTGTCGATAAAACAATCAACTAATCTGCAATCTTTTGCAAAGAGGACGTTTTTGCAATAGCAGTTGATTACCACCTTTTCATTGAGAGACTCACGTGGATTTGCATAAAATTGGCTAACTTTTGCTTCTCTTCTACTTCATTTCCTTTGATTGACAAGGACGCGTTTACTAGAATGCCAATCAATGATTTTCTCACCGTAGATAAATGACAGGTCTCTAAAATAATTTGGTTACAAACGTAATCAAATAGCCAAATGAGAAGGTATCTTCTTTTTGAATCAATGATAACACTCTATTGTACTTCCTTCAACGTACAGGCGCTTCATCATACGAAATGTCCTACTGCACTGCTCAGACGTACTTTTCCTTCTTTTAAAATCACTTTCAACCATTTTACAACCCTATGTGCTAAACCATCTTGTACCCTTTGCCCTGAAATTAGCTGTTCACAGAGTTCAGAAATCCAGATAACAAAGCATCCAAGAATGACAGAGTGCTGGTCAGCATGAGATGAATCTCTTCTAGAGGGAACATTTATGCAATATATTTCTGCTTGCTCAATATCATTAATGATCATTGACAGATGTCTTGCAATTAAATTGAGAAGCTTAAGAGAAGTGTAGGTGACGTAGATGGAATGAAGGAAAAAGGCAAAGAGAATTCATTCAACAGACTTCGGACAAGACGGTTATGTCGCAAAGTTTCCAACAAATGCGACAAACCTCTCAACAGGGGGTTCACTGCTCCCCCAAGCCACCCGGCCACGACGCCTCTGGCATTGCTGCACTTTGATATTAATAAAAGTTTCTAATTATCTATGGTCTTTGCTATCCTACTGGACATCATCTACATTTTTTATGAGTTAATCAAAAGCTTGTGCATAATCTTTTGATTTCATGACACTTTGCGAAATTCCATTTTAAAAGGTGACATTTTTTACCCGAACAAAATTTCGTTAAAACCCCCACTACGTTCAGAGTCGATGCGTATTTTTGAAACACTGACCGACTACCAAGTCAAATGACATCATTACAAGGTAAAAGTTACTTGCGTGTAATCATTTATGTTTGATGTAACATTGAGACATAAAAATGAACTCAACTCAATCTCCTTTCATTGCAACTTAATCAAAGGACAGACGCCACAGTACTACGTGCTGTAAACGTTTATATTGTAGCAGCCATTATTTGTGGAAACGTGGAGATGTTTTCAAGGCGAATTAGCTGTGCAATTGCTGGGTGAGACACTTCAGTTTCATTTGATAAAATGGTTATGACGTTTCTTACTTTTGGATTATGGGTTTGTTTGATATATCTTTAAAATTTTTGCACAATAATACAACCACAGCTCATTTTCGGCCTATGTGAGCAGGACCTTCAAAAGTTAGATTTAACTTAAAAAAACGAATCACGACGTTAACAAGATAGTTAGAGACTGCAAAACCTCCGGCAAGACCAAAATTTCAAAATGACCATCCAGACGGTTATCCGGATCACTTCCAAAATTTCTTCCATAAAACAAAACTCTAGTAAAAAATTTTGCGACACTCCTGATTATAACTTTTTGTGTAAAGTTGCTAACAGACAAACAAACAAACAACAAAACAGCAATAAAAACTACACTCCCTTGGCGGAGGCAAAAAGCATGAGATGCATGATACACAAATAAACCGTTACAACAAATAGCACGAAAAAGTATCGAGTTATTCTCACCGGGATAACAGCACTGACTGCATCTTTCTCTTTGAAGTATTCTCGCCATACCTAAAACCAAGTCAATATACTCTGCAGTACTATAAACAATATGGCAACATGCTTCGAATCACTAGTACTATTAGTGTAGCGTTGAATTGTTAAAAAGATGCGCACGTGGAAGCTTAAATAAAAACATTATCGTGGACAAGTAGTTACTAGAATTATTGATGTGGTGTACGCTTTGATGAAGTGAATGTGCATTTGCAGGAACGGCTTGGGAATTATAGCAACATACAGAACAAAATTACATAAAATTACGATGTTTGAATGACCTTATTGTCGACGGAAAACTATGAAACGTAGCTATATTTTCACAACCCTTGTATAAAAATTGACAAGTACCAGATACCTGTGAGATTTCTTCTACACTCAAATCCTGTACTTTCTCCATCTTGAGAATTTCAGGTAAAGACTAGCGTAAAATAAATAACAAAATAACTCACAGAAGCAAAATCATTAAATCAAACGAAATGAAATATGAGCGTCATTAATGCAAATAGGGGCCTAATCAGGGCAAGACATTTTGAAAAATTCGCTTGATTTCTATACCATCGATCCTGCCTAGATTTACGGGGGAGCCGAGGTAAGGGTTGGGTAGACTTTTGCTGATCGGGGTCGTGGATAAAGGTAAACCATTCAAGCTAGGGGCATATACGCTTATTTTTATTTGACTCTCGTACAGCAAGGGTACACCAAGAGGACTCGCTACTGGACTACTGTCTGTAAAATGTCGATTTCATATAAATATTTATGGAATGCTCAATACGAGAAAGCCGTGGCCTTTTTAAATGTCAACACCGATAAACTTACTTATAACTACTATGTTTCTACCAATAAATATTGCCCTCCTTAAGCCTGTTTTCCACTAAGCGAAATTATTCACGCGAAGCCATATTTTTTCGCGACGAAAAAAAATTATTGAAAGCTTTTTCTTTTCCACAGAAACTCCAGCTATCTTTGTTTTGCAGTGCTTTGGCGCGTAAATTCGTTCATAAACATTCCTGGGAGATGGCTGCTGGAAATCGCAAGTATCTACTGCTGCTGACATCTTGATTAATGAGTATAATTTTGCTGCTAGGAAGAGGCGAAAGACCGCTGCAAAAGTACAGAAATAGATCAGGAAGACCCACGAAGGTGAAGGGCAAGTAATACTTAGTCAAAGAAATCGGACTGTATGATGGAAATATTTTTTCCAGAAGCGTTGGTACCACGATGAAAAAGGATGAGAACCTTGCAGTTGGAAGCGTTTATTTTCTCCGGTAACTCAAAACTTTTGTACCCTTGAAGTATAAAGTATAAACACTTATTTTGATATTATATGATAACAAAGTGACTCCAGCGCTATTTCTCCTTTCTGATGTTATTTCTCCGCTATTGTTGGCGCGACTTTGGCCCATAGATGTCTCGTGACACAATTCCAGAAATCTGATTGGCTTACGCCTTTTTTCGCCGCAAATAAAAGCCAATCCATTCGCACTCACTTTTCACAGTCACCACGAATGAACCCATGCGGCAGTATCGAAGGACGCATGCGTATGCGCGAAAAAATTCGCGTCGTTGAATGCAGGCTTTAGCCATGAATCTACAACTCCATGTGGTCAGTTCTGCATGACATTTGTCTTTACAAATATCAAGGGATATTTTGTCCGTGATCAGGCTACTTTATGTTTCAAAACTGAAACACAATTACCTTTCATCTTCAATCTTTGCAATTTAACACAATACTTTTTAAAACAAATACAAAACATGAATTTTGATAAAGCCATAAAAAGTTTACAAGACGGAAATTCACAAGCCAAATCAGTTAGTTCTATCATAGATTAGTCAACACATGCTTATCAACTTTCCACCACTTCTACTAAGTTCTTTAACTCAAGTGGCTGATCTCATAAAAAGGCAGTTAGCGAAACGTCTGATAGCACCCAAAGACATAATGCGTTTGCGTCAACCAATTAACTAAATAACATTGTAAAAAAGAATCATATACACCAGACCGAAAAACATATCTTTTCAAATTCTTTTGAAGATTAAGTCAATTGTCATCTGGAATTAGCATCTGTACCCCTGTAGATGGCCATTTTTGGTGACTTGTACTTAGCATGATTCTGGGAACATATCAAAGAAGCCGCCTGACCAAGTTGAGCACCTCCTCAATATTCTTATTTCTATGATTTCACTTATCCTTGTCCTTGCTGTCTGAACGAATTAGATTTTCCTACACATTCATGTACATTATTGAGAGTGGCATTTTTTGAATTGTCCTTGCTGTCTGAACGAATTAGATTTTCCTACACATTCATGTACA
>JANTCA010091239.1:2660-13293 GCA_024741275.1 Chironex yamaguchii
TACCACAGCAGCCAATGGTGTAGTACCACGGCAGCCAATGGTATTGTTACCACAGCAGCTAATGGTGGAGTACCACAGCAGCCAATGATGTAGTACCACAGCAGCCAATGGTAAAGTACTACAGCAGCCAATAGTCGAGTACCATAGCAGCCAATGGTGTAGCACCACAGCAGCCAATGTTGTATTACCACAGCAGCCAATGATGGAGTACCACACTGGCCTATCGTATTGTTACTACAGCAACCAATGGTGTAGTACCACAGCAGCCAATGGTGTAATATCATAAAGAGACAAATTTGATCATTGACATCGATTACTTCATCTGTCCACTTTACATGCATGATTGACCATCATGTCACAGTATAAACACTTCTAATCTGAACTTGTAATATGACCTTATACAAAACCTGAATGACACTGTCTTGGAGTGCGCTAAAACATCACATGTCATTTAACCATAAGAGGCAAAACTGAATACGACTTTTGATGTAGTAACAAATTAGACTGTATGCATGTTCTACTTTTCTTGAAATATTTCTTTGTCATAATACTATATAAATACGTTCTACAACGAACATTTGGTTGATAAGTACATTTGTAGCAACTGCATGTTCTGCTGTAAACGTATCTGCTGTCACTGGTGTCTGGGACTTCACACACCATGTTCACCATATTCACCATATTCACCATATTCACCATATTCACCATATTCACCAGGTTTATTGGTGCAAGAGATACAGGTAATTTCGTTTTAAATAACTAGTAACTAACTTATGTGATCTAAGTCTATTTACAGAAATTGAATACTGATGAACTGTGAATGATAAAAACATAATTTTTATGTTGTTATTTCATTTTTCACTATAAATTTGCTGTATCAGTGTAAACTTAATCATGCGTATTAGCTTTTGTGTTTATTAAGTCACATCTTTCATGCCAGGATTAGCTAAGTTCATTCCAAGACCTCAAATTTCCAATGCACTCTTTCAACAGCTGAGTGATCCTTTAAAAACCTCTACCTCTTCCGAATAGACGTTATTTTATGACTCTTCTCTTTTTGAAAATGAGAAATTTTTATTTTCCAATTTTTTTCCAAACATATCGTTTATGTTTTTATACTTGGTGATTTTTATCATTTAATTCATAGAGAACCGAACTCCACTAATCGCCTAGCTATGCCTACCTCTATTGATGTGGCTGATACAAAAGATATTATTCTCAGTTTAGAACATGGAAAGAACGACTCCCAAGAGTATTCTGTTCTTTATCAATTGACACATCGCCAGCTTCTTAATGTTGCATGGAAACTATATGACGTCACAAGTGAGATGTTAGTCTTACAGCATGCTGTTGATCACCTGATGAAAAGATTAGATGAGAATAATGCAACCACTGAAATGACGGAGATGCACACTAAATCAATAGCATCATCCCATGGCAACAGCAAAGGATGTTGTGACCTGAGTTTCTTGAATAAATCGGAACAAAGCAAGCTAAATGCTATTTTTCCATTTCTTTGGGAAGACGTATTGTCTGATAGCAAAGTTGATGTAAAGTACGAACCAGACAAAAAGAGGCTGGATTGTAACAGAGCAAGAGAACCACAGTGTAACTTACAGCTTCCACCAGTGCCACTGCATTAAGAAGAGAAGTTTTTATAACTGATCTTCATGAGCTTCAATGTCATTACTTCACGTAACTTACACCATCTGGCAAACTCTTTCCATTAAGCATAATTATCAATAACATTCTCCCTTTCATAAAAAATTGTTACTTGTCGCGTATGAGCAATTAGTCAGGTCTATGATTTGTTTTATAATGAAAATAATGATGCATGTTTCATATTTATCTTGTACTAATATTTGGTAACTTAGCATTCCATTTGTTTAAATGAAACTACCAAATGCACTTTGGATTTATAACCCAAATAAACGCCATTGATGCATAAGAAAATTAGCAGTCTTCTTTATTTTTCTACATAGTACATCACATAAAACATAATGGTATCAATTTGCAACCCATTACGTCAATGTAAAGCCGAAATGTTTCTATCAACTTCTGTAACAAAGCTTTAAACAGTAGGATGGCTTTTGGTAACTCATAAAACGATATTCAATAAATGATACAGCGCTTTGTTTCTTTTGACATTGGCAAACCTGTTAAATCTTTTGATTATCTGTTTATATACAACGTGAACCAAAAACAATTCAGTAGACTGACTCAGTTGGACACAAATGTACTCCACAATATATATTCACGTTTTTAAAAAAGTTCCTTATACAAAGATTGTTGATTATAAATTATATATGTTTCCATAAACCAAGCAGATAGAATGCACGATTGATTTCTCTAAAATCCCCTTGCACATAACTGTTCGTTAGACGTATTCAAATTCATAAATAGTCGTGTTTCAAAGATGTTGATACTTATAAAAAATTGCAGCACGCTTTGAAACAGTAAAAACCCAAACACTCAAATTTAGTTTTCCGACTAAGAAAGCAAATTTATTTCTTAGTGCGTAATACTTTGTCTCGAGTGCTAACACTCGTTATCCATTTATGCTTACTATTATAGTTTCGAAGTCAAAGAAATAGTTCAAAATCAAATATATAGCATTTCAGATTTCCTGTCTATAAAGGCTTGATATCCTACAAATGCAAAGATCTCGTCATTCATTCATGTTCTCCCTAATTCTATCAATTTACCATTTTCTAAACATCAGTAATTATTCAGTTAATCGCAAATGATACATTTATAAACTTATAGACACATGCTTTATTAATAATTTTCAATTTGTAAGATTATCAACAATAAAAAGAGATGCAAATTCAGTTGCAACCAAGTTAGGTATTCTTGTAATTGTAATCATTCATGTATTCTCTGGGAACATTTTAGTACAATGCTTTCTGTGTCAGACACCAACTTGTAACAAGCAAAAAAAGGATTTATTGCTATCGTAATGATTCAATGGAAGCGGGTTCGCTATTATGGTAATATGTCCCCACTTGTTACCGTCTCTTGCTTGATCATAATACATTTTGACGATTTTTAGTATATCGTTTGCGCAGCGTATTTAATTGGCGTGGTTTTGGCCATCCTCTGGATCTTTTGCTTCCAACAGGTAGTAGGTATCCCTGTTAAACACGGGTGTAGTCGTTTGCTCTCAGTACATAGTCGTACCATCTCAACCGAGCGTCGCGAAGCTTGTCTGTGATTATATGTGGCTAAACTATCCTTGATCAATGCACTTACTTATTGTTGATAAGGATGTCTCGATAATTAGCTGTCGTGCCCTTCTGCAATGTGACGCCATTCATGTATTATATACGTATTACATATTATTACTAACATCTTCGTCATAATGTAAGTAAGTAAGCATCAATAAATATGTCAAGAGATAATCAGCACAATCTGTCATCAGTCTCGCTTTTTTAATGATCAATTAAGTCATTTGAAAGAAGAGATTATATTCATGTAAGGAATTCTTTGTCAAAAGCTAAAGACATATTTTTTTTGTTTGTCAAAAGAGAAGATAAATGAACGGCACTTTATCATGGCGTCATTATTTATCAACAGTCTTTACGAGTGGAATATCACCTTCCTCTTCTGACGCTTATGGCAAACACAACAAACATATAATATAATGCTACGTTTCAGATGTAGACGTAAAAGTTTAAAACCAAATGAACAATATTATTACACAAACTGACTGCTTATAATTGCTCTCCTAAAGACTTAGGAGATGTTCTATTAAATTATTCACTACTTACCGCCTATCTGGTTGTTCTGAGAGTAGGGAGCTACAACAGGCTAAACAATTCAAGATCACAGCAATTATATATTCTTATGGAATGCCTCTATAAGTATTCTGTTACTAAATCTTCATATTGACTAATGCACCACTTGGCATTATTTGTAATGATTTGTTGGTTCGTCATTATTTGTAATGATTTGTTGATTCGTCATTATATGTAATGATTTGTTGATTCGTCATTATTTGTAATGATTTGTTGATTCGTCATTATTTGTAATAATTTGTTGATTTTTAAGAGCAAACTAAATAGAGGCAAGGAAAACGTAACAGCATACAAAGAAGTAATACTTGAATATAGAAATCATTCAGAAATGATGCAGATAGAAATAATGCAATATGAAGCGACGCATAAGCACAGTCTCTGCAGGTGAAACAAGGCTCATTGAACAATATACTAAGTGTAAAGTAAAGTGGAGCATCAGTCTTAAAGCGACGAATTGCTGAAAACGCTATGTTTCCTTATATTTTAAATCAACCACGTTTTTTCGATAGATACTTAGCATGTATCGAATCGACGTACGACGTACAATAACTTATTTACGTATGTTATAAACAGACACAATGAACTGCGTAGGTACGAGGAACGCTGAGATAATGCGATTCAAAAACCACACAATTTCAAAAATGTTGAAAAATTTTCGTGAAAGGAAAACCCAACAGCAGCTTCGTAATCTACGCCCAGAAATTGTCTGAGCAAGGCGGCTATAGACCGAAAAATTGTGGGGGAGGGGGGCGGAGTAATCCGGAAACTGGGGAAAATTTGGAAAAAGTGAAATTGAGAAATTTTTGAAAAAGAACAAGAATTCCAAGCCGTGACGGTTGCCTATGGAACGGTAACATCGATCTTGTATGTCCTGAGAACATTCGGCGTTACAACAGAACGCAAAGCTAAACAAAAGAAATGTCAATTGCATTATGCTTGTTTCCAATCTTAGAAAAAAATTTGCCATGAAAACCAAAGCCAATAAAGCTTTATCTTAACGAATGTTTAAAATCTAGTCAGATTACAAGTATATAAAGATACCGATTATAAATAAGTTTTTTTGAGTTTATTCATTGAATTTCCAAAGTGCTTTAGTGTCAGCTGCAAAAAATAAAATGTACCAGAAAAGCTTCTTTTGATTTATAATATCGTGAATTAAGCTCAAGAGATCTCGATGTATGCAAATATCTATTCTCTGCCTGTCTTCATGAAACTAATACATGTGTAGTTATTACATTATATTGTATTATGTTACTAAGTCACTTTCCTTCCAGACATCTTTTCCATGTCAATCTATTTTGTCTCATTAATGCTAGTCCTCCCCTCAGATACAAAACTTTTTTTCTTGCAGCGTGTAATTCTTGCTGAAGTCCAGTAATATTTGCATTCATTTTTTTTAGTTCTAATTTGACATCGTCAAGATTGGTAGCATCTACTTGGTTCATGCTTTCATATTGAAATTGATCAATCCTGGCGCCATTATGGTTCTGCTCCTCACCAAAACTTTTTGAACGGCATAATTTGACGCATTCGATTTGAATTGGATTAAGTTCTCCAAATGCTAAAGAATGCCTTGACTTTAATTTTAGCTCGTTTATTTCATTTTCAGAGGGATGAATTGTACCAATGGACATGGGAGTAAAAGCTTCATTACTTTTATTAATTGCCTCTACATTGTATCCAGTAATGCTATTTTTGACTTTTGAGAAATCGGTTATTAATTTTCCGTCTACTATTTGTTTATGATCGACATTGTCGCTCACTATTTGTTTATCGTCGACATCGCTCACTATTTCCTTAAAAGATGAGATCTCAGTGTTGACATGAGCAGCGTTTATCGAATTCTTTTGTATATTTACCTCTTTTTTCACCAAGTCATGAGATTTATCAGCATTCAAGTTATTATTATATTTATTGCTTTCTTTAATTTCGTCCCACTGCTCCCTGAAAACAGTCTGCGATTCTAACTCCCTTGATTCTTCAATAGTCTCTTCAGAGTAATAGTTAGCAGGTGGCAAATTTGCAGTCATTCTCTTATCTATTAAAGATTTCTTTTGCATGTTCCCAGGAGCTGCAGTTACTTCCTTCCTCTCCGGAACTTCCCCTGCTATTGATATGCTCAATAGATCGTCTTGTAGTTTTTCTACCCCATTGTGACATAATTCTTTCTCATAACTAGCACCTTGATCCTTTAAAAGTTCCGTGGCCCTTGGACTTAAGGGCGGAGATAAACTGACCAAACTACTGCGCTTGCTATCTGATGCGTAAGTGTCTTCATCATCAGCATGTCCCTCATCTTTAGAGTGGCTCCCGTATGATCGGATGCTTGAGCTCAGTAAATCCTCAGTCTTTTCTTCCTCGATATCAGTTAACATAACTTTATCATCTAAGATATAACTTGGACTTCCCCACCTTCTTGCCTGTAACGCAAATGCGTTATAATCATTCCAATCATCGTGATCGTCTTGACTAAACAATTCATAATTATCGGACGAACAATGTGTATCTGGACCAAACTCTGCGTCACCAAGATAATAAAAATCAACACTGCAATGTCCATTCAAATTATCTGAATCCTCAAATGCTTCGTCAGTTGCAGTGAAATTCTCATCCGCATACTTGTTAGCTTCTTTGTGTATTTCTGTATTATTATTACTTAAGTTCAACTTGTTGTCATTCATCGATTTGTCTTTTGAAATACCATACGTTCTTCCATCGCCAGTTTGGTATGCGTTTCCCATGGTCCGTGTTTTACTTACACAACTATTAGTTCCTTCAGTCCCTAGGGGATCCTGTCTACTGGTGTTAGGCACAAATGACTGACCACTGCTTACTCCTATTGTATAATTTTGTAAACAAAACGTATCTTTGTCTCCGTCTCCAGTCAATTCCTTCCTGCACTGTTGTGAAGTTCTTTCAAAATTCTTTTTTCCCTGGATTTTGGCTTCAGCTGGACTGTCTTCATCGTTCTTGGTATTGTTATTATTATTAACTGCATCACTTAATTTAAAAGTTCTTATATCCAAAATTTCACATTTGTTTTCATTTATTTTGTTCCTTGCTTCCTCCTTTGCATTATATATCTCATTGATCGATTTATCTACTGAAGGCATTACAGCAGAATGTTCATTTCCTTGCGTGTACTTCGTTTGTTGACGTTCAGTATATTCAATAGTAACAGTATGTTCTTTATCGCTTCTATTCAATTCATGCAGTATGCCTACAGATGGTAAAATACGTTTGCCTTCATTCATTCTTGTTGTTGTAGATCGCGTAGATTTGCTTATTAATGTGGCATCTGAAGAAAGTAAATTATCGACAATTCCCAAATTTGTTGGCTCCACAACTTCTTCAATAATCTCCTGAACAAGCAAGTGATTGTGGTCATGGGTTAAATTTCCTTCCTCTTCTGCAAACATCTTTTCTAATCTCAGAAATTCTTCATCATCATGCTCATGACGAACTGGCGTACTATTTTTTTGCTGTGTCTCAGTTTTATTGCCTTTAATACGAGGTTTCCTTTCAATATAAGGAGACAGAGGACGTTCATTAACCTGATAACGTGGTATTCTTGACAGAACATGCCTAGAAGTCGGTTTGGTTGCCTTCCCTGGTTCCATGTGATTTGCCTCTTTATTTTTCGTCGTTCCTGAATTTCCCCGGTTTTCATGGCGAAATTTCTTGGTCTGTGCTTTGCTACTTACCGCCTGCGATTTTCCAACCATTTGTTTGCGCTGGCTGCAAAATGCACGTCCCTTCTGACCATCCTTAAATGCAGCAATAAACTGTGACCGAACTGGAATTTTTGACTGATTATCCATATGTATTGCTAATATCGCTTCAATAATCTCAAAACAACAACTAGCTTATCAATAAAAAATAGCATTGTCAAGGAACTTATTTTCTTTTAATTCTGAGTTTTGCTAGTCGATTAAAGAACGAGCCAAAGTAAATGATATCAACAGTTATGAACAGGAGCAGTTCAATCCAACACTTATAATGATCTACTTGCTAATAGAGTACTTTTCTCTAATCCTTTCTCGTGTTCGATAAGCTTCTGCTTCATTCCTTTGACCGTATTGTAGGTAAGCATTTGATGGTAGACTAATAACTGTGTGTTAAATAACCTCAATCTGCATGAACAGAATATCCAACACTTTGCATTATTTCCAGATTTCGTAGCACATTACAAATGCTGTGTTGTCAAGGACGCTTCGAAGTAGATAACTTTATATTTAATCGTTGCTCTAATCTTGTTGATACATTCAGATTTTGTGAAGCAGCATTTCTTTGTCGACAAGCAAGAAGATAGCAGAGGGCAAAGTGTTAAGGAGTAGTGAACCTATTCCAGAGCTAATCCTAACCTCTTGTTCATTTGGATCTTATTAAACAACTACGCTAGACTGACTCCATTTAGGTGAAAACAATACATATCTTTTCGTACATAAATAGCCTTTTGTCGATCATTTTTTTAATGTTGTATGCGTGAACGTCATAGGAAGTACACAGCATGATTTGACCACAGACACACGAGTTAATCAACAAAAAGAAACATGAGATAGTGTATGTCAAATTATAGCACTTGATGGAGAATCTAAAACTGAATGATTATCATACGAATTGGGTATATTGTTGAATCAGCTTGATAACCAACAAAAAAATCTTTGATGTGTTCTAAAAATTACACAACAGCTTAGTTACTACTGTAGGCGCCATCAATTCCATTCTTATACAAGGTGACAATACATGCGAAAAATACTAAGTAAAATTAATGTCATATTAGATAAGGAGGTTTTGCTTATTGCTTTGTTTATATCAAAACTTGTTAAGTGGCCCCAAACTGTCACCTTGACTATCTCAAGGTCATCTCCTATAAAATAGTGCTTTCATATTTGTGTTAAAAATTAGTTAAATCAGTTGGAGGTCAGTTCCCCAAATTGGGTAATTAATTCGAGTGTGTGTCAATGTTTCAACACTTTCAGAAACAAAAAAGAGAACATACATTAATATCGGCTTAGGACAATCATTTCCAAGTAATGTCGAATCACGTTTCTACTTTGTTACTGGACATCATCTCAGGATCACTTACTTCGAAATTCTTTAATTTATGGAACAGTAGAGCATTTTTGAATTTGTGAAACCCAGTATGGAAAACGTAATTACCTTGAGGATGCTGCTTACATTTTTTAGTTGTTACAAATTATTTATTTCACATCACGTATTCACATCTAACCAACAAAGGGAAGAGATATCGTCTACAATGTGCATTTACTTGTTTATGTATGAGTCCAATACCAAGAAATATTAATGTCAGGAAATGTTACTGCAAGGATATGTTACTGCAAGGAAATGCTAATAGCAAGACATGCTAATACTTGTGCTTATTTAGTTGCTTTTCTGCTGTCCTTCAAAGGTTCTAGAACAACAATATGGAAATAAAAATGCAGCAATATTTTGAGTGTTCAGATCACAGGACAATTAGCTTGATGAGTCATCTGATGAAAGTCATCTTAACGATAATAATCTACAGAAATGAAAAACAGAAGCTAGGATTGGGGACACACAATCTGGGTTCCGGAGGAGAAACGGTATAAGGGATACTAAATCTAAGAATCATCCTTGACAAATATCTACAGTGTAACAAAAAGGTCTACATATGCTTTATCGATTATGAAAAGGCATCCGACAGAGTGATGCATGAGAAGCTAAAGAATACCCTGAGTTCTACTGAAATAGATGGCAGAGATCTTAGAATTATTGAAAATCTATACTGGGATCAAAATAGATCGGTACAAGCAAACAATGAGAGCTCCAAACAATTCAGCATAAAGAAAGGAGTTCGGCAAGGCTTTGTAATATCACCAAAGTTATTCAACATCTACAAGTATATTCCAAGTTGCAGACGAACTCCCAGGTGTAAAACTGGGAGTGAACAACATCACCAATCTTCGTTTTGCTGATGATACTGCTCTGTTAGCTGAGTCTGAAGAAGCTCTTCAAGCAATTGCTGATGTACTAAACAAAAAGAGCAGAGAGAAGGGACTGAACATGAATGTGAAGAAGACGAAGACCATGGTGATCAGAAGACGGGTCAGCGAGGACAGTAAAAAGTGCAGATCACTGTTAATAGCAACATTCTAGAACAAGTGAAGAAGTTTGTATACCTTGGCCAGCTGATAACGGAAGCCGGACGTTGTGAGGAAAAAATTAGAAGAAGATTTAGATAGCAGGAACAGCATTTAACAGCATGAAGCAACTTCTTTGTAAATCTGGTGGCAAAACTGAGGCTCATCAAAAGTTACGTCCTGTCAACGATGTTATATGCATCGGAAACCTGGACTATTAGCAAGGAGTCGAGTAAACGAGTGGATGCCTCTGAAATGTGAATGTTCCGACGCCTTTTGAGAATAACCTACAATGACCACATTTCGAATGAGGAACTACTGAGGAGAATAGTTGTGTAGCGAGAGATGATGTCAGCGATCAAGGCAAGAAAGTGCAGATACTTTGGGCACGCATTCCGTGCAAAGGAGCTACTGAAGAGATTGTTACAGGGCAAGGTGGAGGGCGAAAGAGCGAGAGGGCGACCGAGGTTGACATGGCTGGGGAACATCAAGGACTAGATGAAGATGGAGAGAGTGCACAAGAAAGGCAGAGAATAGAAAGAAGTGGCGACATCTGACAGCAAATGCCCAGACTGGGTCATGCTACATTAGATAGATAGATAGATAGATAGATAGATAGACAGACAGACAGATAGTAGATAGATAGATAGATAGATAGATAGATAGATAGACAGACAGACAGACAGACAGATAGATAGATAGATAGATAGA
>JANTCA010091240.1:0-13292 GCA_024741275.1 Chironex yamaguchii
TTTTATGAACTTTAAATGCTTATAAAAAGAAAACGGTTTGACCAATTTCAATTCTGTTTTCGGATTTTAGTCATTTCTAATTCATTTAAAAAATATTTGTCAAAACTGAAAAAGGTGTAGGTCCACTTTAAGTCTACTAATTCAAGTAGTTTGAAACAGGATTTTTTGTTGTAATGGTCACGTTTTAAGAGGTCTGGTGTCTTCGTGCTGTCAAGACCACAAGGGACTTAAGAGGTATAATTTTCTCAGTTTATTTTGTAACTAATTTGTTTAATTCGTAATTTGTTATGTGACTGTGTATTTGATCCTGTGTTAAATAATAGTAGGGGAGAGCAGGGCAAGTTTGGAACATGGGGCAAGTTGAAACATTAGATTTTCTTCATAACCAAGGAGCCTGGTGCTGACAGTACTGCCAGCATGTATAAGCCTCTCACACTGCCCAACCACCATATTGAATTCAGCATTGTGTAGGAAGGAGCAAAGTTTTCAGAAAGGTTTGTTTGATTTTTGAATCTTTATGTAAACTTTTTGCAAATCAGAAATGCTTAATTTTACTTAACTAATAGCAGCAGCCAAAATTGAACCCTATTACCAATTGATTGCTTAAAGATACCTTGTTAGAATGTAACATAATAGATTTTGCAAAGATAACTGTGTCTTGTGTATATTGCATGTTTTAGCAAAAACTATGAAAGGGGCAGGTTGGAACAGGCTGAATGGGACAGTGTTCCAACCTGCCTCCGATGAACATCTAATATAATTGACAACTTATGGCTTATTTTTAAGGGATTTTAACGAAAGCAGGGTTAAATTGTATCCAGAATAACAAATACTGCCATTAACTTTTCCTTTCAGAGCAAAATGCGCAATTACAAGAGAAAAACAGACCATGGAAACACCCCTAAAGATGCAATGGAGCATGCTGTTGATGAAGTTCTTGTTGAAAAAAGACCGTGTCGTACTATGGCAAAAGAATTTGGTATTCCTCATGTCACTCTCCGTAGGTACTCTTTAAAACTTAAAGACAAACAAACAGCAGACAATGAAGTCATTAAGGTGAAATTGGAAAACTATGGGTATGCCAAGATATGTGCAGTTTTTACACCACAACATGAGACTCTATTGGTACAATATCTCCTCAAGGCATTCAAGCTATACTTTGGCCTTGGCACAAAGGAGGTTAAAAAGTTGGCTTTTCAATATGCCAGTCGACTGTCATTAAATCTTCCACAATCTTGGATGGAAAATGAAATGGGCGGAAAGGATTGGATGACATTTTTCTTAAAAAAGCACAAGAACATATCACTTTGGGCCACAGAAGCTACTTCTCTTGGTCGAGCAACAAGTTTTAACCATCATTATGTGTCACTTTTCTTTAAAAACTTTGAAGCTGTTCTTGACAAGTATGCATTCATTCCTGATAAGATCTGGAATGAAAGTGGACGTACAACTGTCCAAAGACCAGGAAAGATCATAGCTGAAACTGGCTGTAAACAGTTGGTTCCGTTGTATCTGCAGAGCATGACCATTTGTTGTGCTGTTAGTGCTACTGGGAATACAGTGCCTCTCATGTTTGTGTTTCCTCTGCATGGAGCACCTACAAGTTCCATTGGTGTTGCACATCCCTCTGGATGGATGACAGGAGAAACTTTCCCTACATTTCTGAGACATTTTGTTGCACAAGTAAACTGCACTCCACAAAATAAAGTGCTTATGATTCTGGACAATCATGAAAGCCATGTTACCCTGGAAGTAATTGACTATGCTAGAGATAATGGTGTTGTATTGCTTTCATTTCCGCCTCATTTTTCTCACAAGATGCAACCCCTTGATAGAACTGTCTTTGGTCCTTTTAAAACACATTATAACACTGCTGCAGATGCATGGATGAGAGAAACCAAAAGAAAACAATGACAATTTATGACATTCCTGCCTTAGTTGGGAAAGCATTTCCTCATGCCATGACTCCTGTCAACATTTAGTCAGGGTTCAGGGTAAGTGGCATCTATCCTCTTGACAGGAACATCTTCACAGATGATGAGTTATTCCCCTGTGATCGTCCTTTGACCAACCCAGATCAAGCCATGCCAGAAACTATAAACAGTTTCTGCAACTGCTTCTGAAAACAATGATCTGCTTGAGCCAAGCACATTGAGATCCAGTGCCTCTGATTCTCAGGAAGTGCCACATCATACGAGACCAGGTCCAGCAACTGATAGGCCTCCAGTTTCCCTTCTTTCACCAGAAGATGTTTCTCCATTTACTAGAGCAGCACCCAAGAAAAGAAAAGGTGGAAGAAAACCACAGAGAACAAGGATATTTACAGACACTCCAATACGCCTGAAAATTGCAGAGCAAGCATCAATGAGGAAGCCAAAGAAATTAACTGCTGACAAAAAAAATCAAAGACAGCCAGGCGTTTGCTTGAAGTTACCCATCAAGATTTGGAGACAAGCAGTGGGGAGGATGCCATGTCAGACAAGACAAGTGAAGAGGAGGAATCCTCTGACATTGATAACAATGGAGATGACAATTTGCATGGAAATCAAGCCAAAGCTAAAGTTGGAGACTACATCCTCATTCAATTTGCTGGCACGAAGATGATCCACTACTATGTTGGAATTGTGGTGGGCATCAATGATGATGATGATGATGATGAATTAAAATAGAAAATTATGAAACGTCTTCCTACAAAAGATAGCTCCAAACACTTTACTTTCTCAATGCCAGATGATGCGGAAATGTATATGCATGTAAGGGAAGATGTAAAGTTTGTTTTGCCAAAGCCATCTAGCACTGGGGTAACCAGGCGCTGCCAATGGAAAATTGTGTTTCCAATTGCTCTTTCACACTACAAACCGGAGTAAACTGGCAGGCTAATAAGGATCTTGGACATACTTGTTATATATTATTTTGAGTTAAAAATCATATTTTAGTAATAGAAAAGACTCTTAAGGGAGCAAATTCAAAGTTGTCATATTTTGTAAATGAAATGCAATAGGTAGTTAGATAAGATTTGCCATTTGAACTGTCTTATTTAGGCATTCAGAATTTTAACAAGGACATGTAGATGACAAATAGTGAGCCTCAGATACACCATAATCTCTCTGTGCTGCTTTTGTTTAAACAAACATTTTACTTTGTCAAAGTATGTGGATACTGTCTTTAAATTACAAAATTGTCTTGGAAGTATTTGTGATGGTTTTTCAAGAAATGTGGGCATGACTGAATAGACAGCAAAATCAAATTTGCCCTAGTCATAGTGATTACCTTCCATCTTAAATACTTAAAAATCAAGTGAGGATAGGTTAAAGGTAAAAACTGTACTGACTTCTTGAATTTCCAATGCATACAAGTGTGTTCCAACTTGCCCCATTCATGTTTCAACCTGCCCCTTAGTGGGGCATGTTGGAACATTTTGACTCAAGTCAGAATAATTTTTTTTTCTGAGTACTGTGCAACATCTGTAGTGAATAATAGGTGTTAAAACATCATGAAGATTATGAACATGTATTGTTGGATTTCTGAGAAAAGCACTTTTAGTGAAAAATGTTCCAACCTGCTAATTTAAGTTGTTTTCTTAAATCTTTAGATTTAAATCAAGACTTTGTTATAGTGTTAGTAGTGTAAAGGTGGATAACACATGTCATTTGCCATGTTCTGACTGTTTTGAGTTAATTTGATATTAAAGATAGGATGTTAAGGATCTTGCATATACACTCTTGAGTTCTTGTTGAGGTTCATATCTGTTTTGTGTAAAAGGGCTACATACAACAGTTCTTACACATTCTGCAGTGATTCCAGGTGGGTATACTGGCTTTGTGCAAGCTCCTGATGTTTGTTGGAACAAGCCATTCTGAGACGTGTATATCAAATGCTATGATGAGTGGTTAGACAGTGGAAAACAGGACTTCACACCTAGCGGCAACCCAAAAGCTACTCCGTTTGAAGAAATAGTTTGACGGGTTATTCGTGCCTGGGATAGTTTTTCCCCAAGTATGGTTCGAGATTCATTTAAAGCTTGTGGATTAACAAACTATCTGGATCAGTCAGAATACGATCAAATTCTGGTTTTCAAAGAAACGAAATGCTGTGCTGGGAAGCCGCATGATTTCAGAAAATGATGCAGGATCACTTTGCTGACGTTAAAAATCAATTCAATGTGCCTGAAGAAATAGAAGCCGAATATGAAGTTTCTAAACAGGAAAGTGTGAATGATAATTTCATTGTTGATTTCATCATGCATGATCACTGTTAATAAAAATGACACTCTTGATATAATGCTTTGGTTTTGTTATTTTGTTGAAAAATTCATTTTGAACCTTCTTCAAATTGTATGTTTTCTACTCTGATTTGCCATAAACATGAGCCTTTTTTTTGTTGAAACGGTATCCTCAAACTAGACTTCAAGGCATTGAAAAAATAATTCTCCCTCTCCAATATACCCGCCTCTCAAATAATATTGCCATTTTTTTTCTTAGATTGAAACGCTAATCCTAAATACAGTATATCATGTCTTGGATTTAAATAGCCAATTTCAAATTACCTGTAACATGATACTTCAATCGTATTTTAACAAAATTAATCAAGTTTAAATGAACCAATGACCAATGAATTCATGCCCATTAAGCAATTATGTGCGTAATCAAGCACTTGCAGAAAGGACTTAAATTCATGTCATAGCTTAATTGCATACCATAAAATCCCGAATGTAAGCCCTCTGTATATAAGCCCAACCCAATATAGGGCCCCCTGTAAACTAACAAAAATATCCTCCCGAATATAAGCCACCCCCAAATGTAAGCCCAGGGCTTACATTTGGGGTTCTGTATATATAGTTAGCATTGAATGGAAAACATTGTTTCCTGAGAAAGCATAAATAACATGACTGTTATCATGTGCTTTCAATATCTTATTTCTTCACAAAAACGTGGAAGATGAAATTGATGTTAGATCTGAAATTGGTAGTACAGAATGCAGTGATACTGAATGAACATGGACATGTAGGCCTATATATAAAGCCTCTGTATTTACTTTTGTTCTTTTGTGAGGTTTTATGCATTAAATGCTATTAGTCTCTCTGACTGGACACTGATTGGTGATTTTTTTGGAATATACAAGTCACCTGTTAACCCAAAAGACTCTCCGGATGTAAGTCTCCCTGTATATAAGCCCCCCCCCCAGAATATAAGCCCACCAAAATTGCTTATCAACCTCTGTAAGCTAAGGGCTTATATTCGGGATTTTATGGTAATACAACTGTAATAACAGATGATAAAATCCACTGAAATAATATGATTTGGTTAACTGCTCACTCCTTACAACTCAATCATCTGAATCATGTCTCACTAAGTAACACTGATCTGCCTGACTTCTCCTCATCTCTGTCTTGGCAACACAACTTAGAACAACAGCACAGCAGTAAAATGTAAAGTACAAAATTAAAATTACACTTATGTTCCCTTCATTTATCAACAACTGAAAACATTGTATAAAAAATATACCCATCAAATTACTAATTAACATAGGAGGAGTGCCCGACACGTTCTCAGGTATTGGATATGTTACTTCTGCAATTTGCTGAATGCCATATGAGAGATAAGAGAAATTAAAAAAGGAATATAATGCAAATATGCACCCTACAACATATACATTATTGATACTCATAAATACAATTCCCCATATTCCAAATGTTGCTGCATTACCCAACATGATCACAATTGCGCATGCTTTATAATGTTTGGAATAATCTTGCACGACTCCTGCAATAAAACAGCCTAATACACTACAGATATTGGCTGCGAATCCAATAAAACCAATGCCGGATTCACTTACTCTTGTCGAAGGATACTTAGATCTAATCAGCTGATTTAATAAAATTCCAATAGACAATGCGGCTCCGACGTTAATACCGTATATTATGCTGAGCAAGACATAATTCTTATCACGAAGCATTTTTCGAAGATCTCCTTGTATATCCTCATGTTCAGTATCTATTGTATCATATCTTATTGTCTGAGATACGGATGGTGGGGTCTTGGGTTGGTCTCGAACAACCGCATAAACTAAAACAAGGCAAGTCATAGCAACCACAAGCTGTTGCATGAAAACGTTCTTCAGGCTTGATTGAAGTATCGTTTTGTCTTCGGTTTTTTCGATCAATAATGTACTGTGAAGCCAACCAAAGCCTGTGCCGAGCATGTTCACGAAAAAGCACATAGCTGTTGCTTTTGCACGTTCATGGTCACCAAACCACGCAGCTGCAAGCTTTGGTGGTACACTTAGTAAGAAAACATTTGCCAGTGCAGCAAAACATTGTCCAATTGCCACAAAGTAAAAACCAAATTGCCCACTCCCAGAAAATCGCAAACTTGCACTGATGGCATTAAACGAAGCCCCCAAAATTACGGATCCCCGCAGTCCCACTTTCGAAGAAATAGAGATAACCGGTATTGAAAAGAGAACGAACACGAGGAAAAATATTGACCCTTGTAAGTCGATGAATGCTGCAGAGACACCGTAGTAATAAATGACTATATCAGTTACTGCCGCTAAAGAAATAAAAATGACACCGTTCATCAACATACAAATGCAATATATCAATAATATAAGCCACCTTGTTATGTACAATCTGAGATGTCCATGAGCAGGTTCGTTACTTGCCTTGTCGTCTAGTACTGCACTGTACAATGGTCTGTCTTCCATCGCTACTGAGTGAATATGCTATCCCTCCTCGCTCCCCTCGTGTAAATGTGGCTTGACAAAAATGCATGTCAGTGTGGCGTTTTTTTTCAGACAAAAGACAAATCTACAAATTAATTAAGACACCTTTCCGGTTGGATAAGGAAGGCAAGTTGACATGATGCGCAGAATAGATTCAATGAATAGAATTCAATAGAATTCAGTGCTACTATGTATTGTCTTTCCACTTTTGTTGCAAATTCTTGTAAATTCTTTTCGGGTGGGTTTTGTGTTTACACTGTTTAGTCCCCATGTGTCCCCATTTTGTTTTTATAATTTGATTGATATAGCTCAGGTTGTTTAAGCACGGAATAAAGATTGACGATCTTAATTGTGTCGTTTCAAACTAGCTGTCAGTTAGGCACAGATCTGCGAGGACCCGGGGCCCATGCCTCCCCAAGATATTATTATATATTGCGGAAATTTGTGTTGACATGCCACATCAGACAAGAAAATAAATAAGATAAAAATACAACAAACGTAATAGGAAACTATAGTACAGTGAACCCTCTCTATATACCATCTGGAGTGAGAAAAGGTGTCCGCTATAGAGAGGTTGTCCATTTTCCTTCTGATTCTTGACAAAATAGATCCATTGAGGTTCAGATACTACATTTTACCTTAATTGGTTTAGCTGGGACGTAAATACAGACCACGGAGGGACCACGGAGGGACCACGGTGGACGCACTTTTTTTGAATTTTTGTCACAAAAAATGGCCCTTGTAGTCGAGGCTTTGATGCAGCAAAATGCGGGCAAAACCTCCCTCAGAGAACTCTCAAACAGAATAACTCTCAAACTTCCCGCAGAAAAAAAACAAGCATTGATTTCAAAGGTTTATCCTTTATTAAGATGGCATGAAAAAACTGGAAATTTTTTAAAAGGAAATGAATTGTACTGTTGCTAAATGTTTTAAATAAAACAACTTGTGAAAATCAAATTTATTGCAGTTTTTTTCCACTGTCCGCTATACAGAAGTGTTCCAAGGACAAACTTCCATTCGAGAGACAGAAAAGGTGTCGCTATACAGATGTGTCTGCTATAAACTGTCCGTTATAAAGAGGTTTTGACATAAGCGTTTTAATGCAATTCAGTCCGTTTATAAGAAAACTGTCCGCTAATGAGACGTGTCCGCTATAGGGAGGTTTTACTGTAGTTGTATCCCAAACTAACAAAGCAAATTTTGCCTCACTTTGCTTTGAAACGAGGAAATATACTAGCATATTTTTTCGCTTGGGAGCCTGTAGTGTTAAGATGTTCTCATGGCACCAAAGGCGTCTAACCTAATATACTATTTAATCAACCTCCCAGCTACTACCACATTACATTTGGAATGGCATATATATGTAGCACATACATATATGGCACTCCAAATGTGATCATAAGTGCATTCTAAAAAACTTTCCATGAATTAAAGACCTAAGAAATAAAACAAATTTGTAGAAATCCTTCCTCTCCATAAAACGGATAGATGTCAGATTTCTAATTTGCATATAGTCTACAGGATCGTTGTAAACAGACATATTTTAGTAACATCTTTTAACCTATTTATAAGTTTCCATCATTGTGCATGGGTCCTTCTACAACTGAATCTACTGGTCCATCATCACAATAACCTCCTATTAGAATAAGTAAAAATATTGGTGCAAGAATTTGAGTTGTTTAATTCTGTGCAGACATTTATTTTATGATAGCTTAGTTGCTCCACTTTTATATCTGATTGTGTGTTCAGGTCCCTCACACTATAATTTTATTGTTTTAATACTCTACGTCGCAAACATTCCTTTGAACCAGGGGCATTACTTCAGGGGTGACAAGTAAATTTGCCTTGCAAAAGCGGTTTTTGAGCTGCAAACCACGAGAAAGAAAAAAACGAACTAGATCTTTACAAGTAGGCCAGAGTGGACCATTATCAGACATTTACAATTGAACAAAATAACAGCAAACTACTAACAGTACCAAAAGAAACAAAAAGTCTACTTGCTGCGTCACAATAAAAGAAAGAATTTTAAGTTAGCCACTTAATTAACGTAGAACAGAACAAAGCGCAAAAATTGACTTACAAAAGTTTTGCTTTATCAAGAAAAATTGATCTGAAAAAGTAGATTTTGCTCTACAAAAAGTGACGCCCCTCTTCAAGTGACACCCCTGTTTCGAAAAGCTTTCTACGATAGCTAGATTGGTCACTTCATTGTTCAAATGTTCCGCAACAAGTGAGTTTGAATCAAACGAGTTTTCTATTCACCCGCACAAGAATACTAAAACAATTGGAAAATGATTTCGTGAGGTCAATCTTTCGAAAATTGGTCACCAAGGTAATCGGGAGGTTAACACAGGAGTATCATATGTCTTAAATATAACAAAATTCTTCATGAATATAACCAGCCTTCAGGGTAGTTTTTATTTCCCTCACATTATATTTGATAGTGTGTATTAGCATGTACAGAAAATAGATTAATTATGCTAATAAATTCTTTAAAATTCCACGCTGATAAGGAACATAGCTTGAATTGCAAGTGATGGACGGTTTGTGTTTAATGAATGTTTGAAACAGAGTAGTTAACGCAATGCAGAAAATCAAAATTGCGTTAATGTTGTTAGATAGGACATAAATGCTACTCTACTCTTTGGCTCAAGAACAAGGACTTGCTCAGCGACATTTTCTGTCTTCTTTATATTATCGAATAGTCACAAATGCAGAGACTCTAAAGAGAGGTAGACCGGCCTTCTACAAGTATATCAAAAAGTTAAAATTTATTTACAAATAATTATAGCAATCCATTGAGAAAATGAAATGTCCCTGACACACAAAAAGGGAAGAAATTTTGAAATGCAAACATTTTGATGCAAATGTTTGATTTCGTTCCCTTAAAAGTCGCACCGTATCTGTTCATAATTTACACTACAAAGTTACGTGAGCACATTAATTAGAACAGAGTAAAGTAATAAGGTATAACATTGAACAAAAACGTGATTGACAGTCCATGGTCATGAGAATTGTACACCAGATGCAGTAGCCACACCCCAAGCAAACTAGTTTTAACAGTTTTAACTAAGTATATGCATATGTTTATTGTTACCATGTATTCTTTCATAAGATAGTTTAATTTGGCCCCAATGTCCAAACTTTCTTAGCAATATCTGTACTTTGGGTGCTCGAATTTCCCTAAAACTTTCTTAGCAAATTATCAACTTGCTAAACCAAATTTCGGGTCCATTTAAGTCTTAGAGTCAACTATTATTGCAACAGTATTTCAAGTCATTGTTATAATTGCCGAAAGCACAAAAATGGTTTTTAGAAACTACAAAAGTTTAGAATCTTGAGTACGTAAAAGCAAACAATGTTGACCAGTAAATGGTAAGGAAAAGTGACATTAGCAACTGAAACAAATGTTAAAATAACGAAACACTACTATTAAAATTGATAAACAGACCAGAAAAGGTAAGCTTCAGAATAAAGGGTTTTTTGTGCCTGAAATTATGATTGTTAAGAAAAGAGAGAACAGGATTTTGAGAGCGAAAAGAGACAAAGCAGCCGTCAATATATCGTCTGTAATAAAGAGGCCTTAAGGACATTCATGAAGCCACTCAGTTTCCTTGGCACAAAGAAAAAACCTTAGCTAAAGTATGACCAGGGGGCGAGCCCATTGCAACACCATCCAACTGTTTATATAAATTAATACTGAAAAGAAAATGTGACCTTTTTACAGCTAAAGATAGCAGCTTACTAAACTGTTGATGGTTTAAAGTATTAACTCCGTGACAATTAAAGAAAAGTCTTGGTGATGCAATCTGGATACTTTAAACTACAAGAAAAATAGTAAAAAGAGAAATAATGTCATCTTCTTCAATCTGTAACTTTTTCTGAAAAGCTATTTTATCTAAAAGTTTCAACACAACATGCATCATTTCGATTTGCGTGATGCCATACCATTATCATCCTGTTATTGTAAAGTGTTGTCCCTTGAAAAAGTTCTGAATATCGCGCTGTCTGCATTTCCATGGGACTAGTGCAATCTGTGATATATGGATGCCTCGTAGCCACAAAACATGTTGGATAAGGAAGAAAAAAACGAACTAGATCTTTACAAGTAGGCCAGAGTGGACCATTATCAGACATTTACAATTGAACAAAATAACAGCAAACTACTAACAGTACCAAAAGAAACAAAAAGTCTACTTGCTGCGTCACAATAAAAGAAAGAATTTTAAGTTAGCCACTTAATTAACGTAGAACAGAACAAAGCGCAAAAATTGACTTACAAAAGTTTTGCTTTATCAAGAAAAATTGATCTGAAAAAGTAGATTTTGCTCTACAAAAAGTGACGCCCCTCTTCAAGTGACACCCCTGTTTCGAAAAGCTTTCTACGATAGCTAGATTGGTCACTTCATTGTTCAAATGTTCCGCAACAAGTGAGTTTGAATCAAACGAGTTTTCTATTCACCCGCACAAGAATACTAAAACAATTGGAAAATGATTTCGTGAGGTCAATCTTTCGAAAATTGGTCACCAAGGTAATCGGGAGGTTAACACAGGAGTATCATATGTCTTAAATATAACAAAATTCTTCATGAATATAACCAGCCTTCAGGGTAGTTTTTATTTCCCTCACATTATATTTGATAGTGTGTATTAGCATGTACAGAAAATAGATTAATTATGCTAATAAATTCTTTAAAATTCCACGCTGATAAGGAACATAGCTTGAATTGCAAGTGATGGACGGTTTGTGTTTAATGAATGTTTGAAACAGAGTAGTTAACGCAATGCAGAAAATCAAAATTGCGTTAATGTTGTTAGATAGGACATAAATGCTACTCTACTCTTTGGCTCAAGAACAAGGACTTGCTCAGCGACATTTTCTGTCTTCTTTATATTATCGAATAGTCACAAATGCAGAGACTCTAAAGAGAGGTAGACCGGCCTTCTACAAGTATATCAAAAAGTTAAAATTTATTTACAAATAATTATAGCAATCCATTGAGAAAATGAAATGTCCCTGACACACAAAAAGGGAAGAAATTTTGAAATGCAAACATTTTGATGCAAATGTTTGATTTCGTTCCCTTAAAAGTCGCACCGTATCTGTTCATAATTTACACTACAAAGTTACGTGAGCACATTAATTAGAACAGAGTAAAGTAATAAGGTATAACATTGAACAAAAACGTGATTGACAGTCCATGGTCATGAGAATTGTACACCAGATGCAGTAGCCACACCCCAAGCAAACTAGTTTTAACAGTTTTAACTAAGTATATGCATATGTTTATTGTTACCATGTATTCTTTCATAAGATAGTTTAATTTGGCCCCAATGTCCAAACTTTCTTAGCAATATCTGTACTTTGGGTGCTCGAATTTCCCTAAAACTTTCTTAGCAAATTATCAACTTGCTAAACCAAATTTCGGGTCCATTTAAGTCTTAGAGTCAACTATTATTGCAACAGTATTTCAAGTCATTGTTATAATTGCCGAAAGCACAAAAATGGTTTTTAGAAACTACAAAAGTTTAGAATCTTGAGTACGTAAAAGCAAACAATGTTGACCAGTAAATGGTAAGGAAAAGTGACATTAGCAACTGAAACAAATGTTAAAATAACGAAACACTACTATTAAAATTGATAAACAGACCAGAAAAGGTAAGCTTCAGAATAAAGGGTTTTTTGTGCCTGAAATTATGATTGTTAAGAAAAGAGAGAACAGGATTTTGAGAGCGAAAAGAGACAAAGCAGCCGTCAATATATCGTCTGTAATAAAGAGGCCTTAAGGACATTCATGAAGCCACTCAGTTTCCTTGGCACAAAGAAAAAACCTTAGCTAAAGTATGACCAGGGGGCGAGCCCATTGCAACACCATCCAACTGTTTATATAAATTAATACTGAAAAGAAAATGTGACCTTTTTACAGCTAAAGATAGCAGCTTACTAAACTGTTGATGGTTTAAAGTATTAACTCCGTGACAATTAAAGAAAAGTCTTGGTGATGCAATCTGGATACTTTAAACTACAAGAAAAATAGTAAAAAGAGAAATAATGTCATCTTCTTCAATCTGTAACTTTTTCTGAAAAGCTATTTTATCTAAAAGTTTCAACACAACATGCATCATTTCGATTTGCGTGATGCCATACCATTATCATCCTGTTATTGTAAAGTGTTGTCCCTTGAAAAAGTTCTGAATATCGCGCTGTCTGCATTTCCATGGGACTAGTGCAATCTGTGATATATGGATGCCTCGTAGCCACAAAACATATCCCGCTTATAAGAGTATGCGCCAATAGTAAAGCACCCAGTGGAATCAGTGGACCATAGGGGTTGAATGACCAACAGTTTTCCAACTTTCTATTGGGCTTTAAGCTCAGTGCGAAAGACATCGGACTTACGTTCACAAGATACTATTTCGAATCTCGGGTGGCCACAAACAGAACTTTACTTTTGTACAGTTGACTACATTTATTGTGGATTTTCAAGGGCCCTGTAAGTTATCTCAACTCACATATATCAAAACCACTCAAGCTTACTTCATGACAAGAAATTCACATGCAAAATGAC
>JANTCA010091241.1:0-11926 GCA_024741275.1 Chironex yamaguchii
AGCAAAGCTTTCCATTGATCATAAAATACTTCAAACACAAGTACAAGGCATTCCAGCTAGTGGCTAGCAAAGCTTTCGATTGATCACAAAATACTTCAAAAACAAGTACAAGGCATTCGAGCTAGTGGCTAGCAAAGCTTTCGTTTGATCACAAAATACTTCAAACACAAGTACAAGGCATTCGAGCTAGTGGCTAGCAAAGCTTTCGTTTGATCGTAAGGACAAGTGTAAGTCACGACAGTCAATTGCTGAGGAAAATGTCTTATAAGATGGCTCATGAATAGATTTGGCACAGCAGGCGATGTCTAAGCAAAGTATCTAGTTATCAAATGTTGGTATCTTCGACAAGTACTGCAGCACTTGTACATGGTCATGGCAAAAACAGATAAAACAAACAGTACCGCTTATGGCTGGCCAACATGAAATCAATTTGTCGACAAAGTGGCAAAAGTCTGCTTTGTCCAATCGAAAAATGACGATAACATGGAATACATGACGTAAAGTTTGAAGGTCTAAAATTTATTGTCACATTGTCATATGACGAGTGGTTTGACGAAATGGAGTTTTTCGGATTAAGTGGTCATATTTTTACAGAAGTTAAGGTGTGGTTATGACTTCCGGGGTGTGGTATCCAGGTCTCACGACGGCAAATCTGACGCCTTTACTACTGAGCTAAACTGTTTAAATAATACCTTAATTTCCGTTCTTAACACACGACCATCCTTCCCATTTCACTTATACAGCTATAAAAAATGATCTGTTTGATTACAAACTAATGTTCAATTCGCTATAACGTTTTGCAGCAATGACTGGCAATCGTTTTTCTTGTATTTGCAGTCCCTAACTTGACTATGGATATTTTTACAGTTCATTCTCTTGCATCATCTATCGTTTTTGGTACTCACTCTGCAGAATTACACTTTGGTCTTCTAATTGTCTGAGCCTTCCTCGGAATATATATTTTGCGTTTAGGATCTTTTGGGCATAAATTTCTTATTACAAGAATGGCTTTAGTAGGTCAAATATCCGTATGTCAAATTATTTATGAGTAAAAGCAGTAGTTATATATCAAGTGGCGAAATAGTGACTCATATTTTGTTGCGATTCTCCAGAGCAATCGTTTTCAAGATGTGGAGTCCAGACCCCTTTCAATATTGCCTCGATTGCAATCACTTTACTGCTTGTGATTGCTCCGTAATGTTGTCATAACCAAAACCATCAATTCTTCACACTATTCACTCAATCTAGCAACAACACACCTGCTGACAACACATGAAATTCTAGTCGTTGATCATGAAACAATAAAGTGAGCACCAGCATTAAACACGTTTATTGCATGTTCAGGCTCATTAAGATAATAACAAGTTATGAAATAATGATATAGCCATTTACTTCCTCAATTGCCATAAGGTTAAGTAATTTTCCAAATGTCATTAGCTTGTCCTTAATAACAGTCGTATTAAAATGAAAATGCTCATGAAGGAGAGAGAGAAACGCACACATACGGGTAGAGAGAAATTTCCTTGTTTAACATGATTCTTGGTGTCTTCTATTTCAAAATATTGTATATCTATTGTGTCCTAAAGGATAAGGCCACATTTGCACAAGCAAAATGTCACATACTCAATTACATATTGATACAGTAGGTAACTCAAGTCTACTGTTAAATGCACTAAGGGTTAACAGCTGACTATCTTAACAACATCATAAGAATATCCTACGTTTTACATAGGATTGGTCTGATAGATGCCAACGATCATTAAATAACTGCTTATCTAAAATTTTAAAGACTTCACCATGACCTTCTTCAACTAGTTCAAGCATATTTATCACAGTGCGCTAAAACTCTTCAATCTCAATTAGCTTAACTATTGAGTATGCTTCTCCTCGATTTTCGTGTGCCAATCATTACCTTGGAATCAGTAGGGTGGTAAAGTGTGATGTCATCAAATAGACCTTTACAATATATAAATTTTGATCATGGATTCTCAAAAAACTCAAAAAAATAAACAAAAGACAAGTTTCATTCTTATATGACGAAAAGTGTCTGAAACATGTCCTTATAGACCTACTGAATTATCGACTTGTTTCATGAAATCATAAATTCGGTTTGAAATACAGTGTTTTGATAGGAAATGAACTGACTATAGATTTGGCATATTGATTTGGCATATCGAAGCATTTATTTTGGTTTTTTTAAAAGTGTGTGGTCTGGGGTGAGCTTCTATTCGTTTGCTGTCGTGAGATTCAGAATGTGAAGTTGCCTACAGTCTAACATCGTCATCAGAGCGAGTTTCGAGACACTAATCCTAAGACTGACTAATCGCTCGTTTGTGCAAGTTAAAAACACACATTAATATTTTTAAGTTTCACTGAAATTTCACAATTTTTTTCCATGTTATAGAAATTGTGATTATTCAGTCATAGACAATCGTTATCAAAAAGTACTCCTAGTCATACTAATAAACAAACTGGTGCAATGCTGTCATTTTGTAACATAGCAGTCTTTGCATCATATTTACGTAGTGATTTAGTGGGGAAGGCATTGATTACTTGCCCCCCAAATTTCGGCTCAAAATTGCCATACTGCAAATAGGGAATAATAAATCAATGCTCCTCCAAAATTACACACCATTAACCAGGGACAAATGATTCACCATCTTATCTGGACTTCTGAGTAAAACGACATAGCTTTACCCGTGATTCATCTCTTCTTCATATCTTGAACACGTTCTTTAACTTTTACACGTCATTAACTATAGTATCAATTTATCGTGATTTGCCTGCCATATTTTATAAGCAACTATTAATGCTTTTCACATTCTTGACTCTGTATCTAACAGCACATAAAAATAATGCTCAGTTTGTAACAAATTTAAACATTAGCTGTTTACAAGAAGTATTTCAGGTGGTTTATTTCAGTCCAAAGAAGTAAATAATTTAGTACATTGTTTATTGTTGTTAGGCATATCAGGTTGAAAGTTCTATAATAGACGCTCCAGAAACAAAACAGGTTATTGTTAAAAGAGCACGGACAGAGAATCGAAATCGGTAATTACATAGATGTTCCTTAAATTACATGGCGGTTGGCCGTTTTGTACTTCCTAAGTCATGTTACAATCATTTGCAGATTACCATATCACTTGTGAGATAATAGAGGTGACCCATTATTATGAGAATGGATAATGCTCAAGACCGTAACTAACGTGTTGGCTGACAGGAGGGCATTACAGCGCTCGGTTAGATCAAGGCACGCGATAACCGTAGACCAATGTAGTGCGGTCCCTGCTTTGAACCACAACATGTATACGGATTAAATGATCTCCAAAATAACCCAACGTATTTATTTGTGACACTTAATTCACACAAGACACAATCTGCAAGATTTTACAAGGAGTAATTTGTGGTGCTGTGCATTATAGGAATGCAGTATACCTTGGTAACTGGAAGATCAAATTTCAAAGTACAGTAGATGACAAATGTACTTCCAATGTTTATGCAAAATATCAAGGGTTCATACAAGATTCATTCACATACAAACACAAACAAATGTATATATAAATGTGTACATATATGTGTGTATATATATATATGGAAAATCTAGAAATCAACCTGAAACATTTAAATCCTATAAGCTACATAGATTACTTACATGATTGCGATGAGTTTGTGTAATTCCTACTTAGGATACTAGGATTAATGGACAATAAGAGGAAACAAGCTGATAGAAACACGAAATGAGCATAGTTACGAAGTTGAATAGATTTTTTGGAATATAAATCAATTCAGTGGCATATGCAACAATGGAAAACTAGAGAGGTTTGGAAGTTTTAGCATAGGGATTTTTGTTATCAACCTCATTAAACTTTTCTTACTTTCGGATTCCTTTTGTTGTGTCATTGACCATTTGTTAAAAAAGTGGGGTGGCTGGACTCCGTCGACCACCCGTGGAATGGTCCTTTAATCATCCAATTTGTGGAAAACAGTGAAAAACGTATAAGGAAGTACCTTGAAATAGGGCCTCCCCTCGAAAGGGCGACTCCTCGTATCAAGGCCTCGCGCCTAAAGACGTTTTGTAAATGACCGCTACTTTCGAATGAGCGCTTGCCTCGAATTAGCGTCTCCCCTCGAAGTCTGACTTTTAAATGTGTGCCATGGGCGCTCTTTTGAGAAAATACGGTACTCTTGTGTTACAATTTTCCGTTTTTGCTTATCTTGCAGTCGTAGATACATCATTTCATGCCTAACAATGTCTAAATCTATGCAATTCAGGACATACCGAAAATGCCCACCCTTGATCTTTAAATTATCCTGCTACTTAAGGTAATCACAAAAATGGAAGTGATACATATAAGGGAAAGCAGTGAAACACTAAGAAAGAGCAAGGAGCAGTGGAGGGCTAAGACACGTAGAGAATGGAGATGTCTGACTCTTCCATGGGTCCTCAAGCACATCTTGGGTCACGGGGTGCGTAAAGACGTATAAAAAGGGAGCAAGTGTCATGACTCGCCAGATTACTAAGGCACATCCCATAATTTGATCAGTTGTACTAATAGTAGCTGTAGGCATACGTCAGAAGAGAGGCGCACACGAAATGTTGTCCACCGACAGGAATCTTCTCTGCTCAATTGCTCCCTGCGAATGTTAAACTATAGCTTGTGCCATTCCACAAGTTGCAGAGTTTACTTTGTAGGATTATGATTCAATGGAAACAAAAATGACGTGAAGACGTAACTTATATCTCCATGTTTAAAGATACAAGACCAGTCACTAAGACCTGACTCTGACTGACGTTAACTAATCTTGTTTTCCTTTGGGCGATCTCCCTTGCTTGCTTATTGCATATGATTTCTCAAGTTACAATTAGACTGTTGTTTCATTGTATTTTAATCTTCTCTTATTTCTCTCTTTCTGTCTCTCTCCCTCTCTCTTTCGCTCTCCGTCTCTGTCTCTGACTCTCTCTCTCTAACACACACGCACACTCTAGGATAAAGTGTATTACTATTGGGAAAGCTAGAAGAACTATCATTTTCCCGTGGAACATTGACTATGTTTCATAATTTTAAATGCCAATGCTACAAGACATTTAAAAGACATTGCATGGACGGAAGCAAGTCTATGATTATAACTTCAACTGTAGTACGAGAAATAGTCGGGACGTTGTTTAAGGTCCGGTTGTAATAGTTTAACTTTTGCTTCTGTTCAGTCCAAATGATTCGCTATTGCACATTGCTTAGACATCAGGTAAGACTTGCGTGATCGCAAAGATTGCTGGGATATGCTTGCAGAACGTAAACGGGTCTGTCTTGGTCTACACCTTTTCGGTTCTCCTTAACTACTACGCATAGCAACAAGTTGCAGGGGCAAACAAAGCCAATCTCGGCATTAAAACCTTTAGTTGCGGCGCGAGAGAAGGTTAGTTTCTAGCTAGTTTTCATATAATTCTGCTATGAAAATGCCAAAAAGATACATTGCCGATGGAGGCAGCAATCCTGGATTGACAGAGAAGGCTTTAAGTTTTTGCATATAGTCCTTGTGCCTTCAACATCTGGTATGAATTTGGAGACAGAGTGAGAAAAAAGTACCAACAAGGCCATTGGGAACTGCAAGAGTACCTGAAGACGGTAGATGACCGAAAAAATTACTTCGCGAAACAAATCAAATTAATAAAACATGATGGCTGTGCTTACAAGCAGCAATTTACACATAAGACGCTTCTGGCAAGATATAGAGGGGATTAAGTATCCGGGTATAATTTTTTAGTACATTCTTGACTGCTGTAGAGAACAGTACCACTGAACCTGAAGCTAAAATGGACAGTCATGGAGATCGACTACTTGAGGCAAGAAAAGGAGTACCTTATGGCCAAGATCAGATAACTTGAGCAGCATATTAGTACACTTACATCAAAGATTAAACTCTGCCAAGGTTTTGTTTTTGTGTTGTGTACACCGACATGGGTGTTACCACCAGAAATTGCAAGTATGTCTTGGAAGTCAGTAATGTTATAAGAAGGAGGGACCCTCATATTTCTCTAAATATCTTCCCTTTGCTTCCCCCGATTTCGTGTATTTAGACGACATCCTACAATCTACAAAGCTGTTTATGGACTTTGTTGTTTGCTCTTTGTCGAACGGTTGTCATTGACCATGAACCATGTGACTTAACACCGAAAAGGTCTATATGGTAATTTATTCTGTCGATCAGCCATTTGCAAGTGCGACCAATATATCTGTCTTTTCAATCAGCACGAAAATTTGTGAAATACCATACTTTTATGTGCAACAGTTGTACTTGCATGTACTATTGTAGGCTGCTTGCGGAGCTTTGAACCCGAGTCGCACGACTGCAAATCTGATGCTTTTCACATTTCCTGTTGAACTAGTTAGCTCAGAAATTTTTAATTTTAGCGACAATGATGACATAAGCAACATACGTATCACATAGCAGTCTGAATGTGACGTCAAAATGGTACAGTATTTGCCTGTTTACACCAAGTTATTGGGCGACGAACACAGTTATGATGCCGCATTCATTTCGGGTGTTAGTCAAGCGAAACTGATGTGATGTTGAGTAAACGGGGCTGCAAGACACTTTCCTGTCTGATTCCTTTGGTATTACCATAGAGGCAATGAGGACTCAGCTTTGTTAAAGAACATTCTTACTGCAAAGCTAACGAAGTAACTTCTTATGCTTTGCAATTCACGTTAGCTTTTCACTAACGTCGATATAATTATCAGCTCCATAGATGTATGCGTCAGCGCCCAAAATCTTATAATTGTTTAGGATGTCGATTAGTAGATAATGTAGGGTCCTTCTTTTTAATATAAGTCTGTCCGTAAATGTCTGTCTGTTGATTGCTAAAAAAGTATCATATATCCGCTCATATTAATTAATTATCTGCAGGGCCATCATGAGATAGTCCAGGCCCCGGGCTTGGTCTCTGAAGAGGCACTTCCTGGAAAATATTTTAGAGAACGCCAATCCATCCTTCAGCCAGGCCCTTCTATGCAAATGCTCTCTATACACGGTTGAAAAATTAACTTTTAGATGGAACTGCTTTCATAACAGTGGCGGCTGGTGGTAAGTTGCTTAAGCGGGGTAATTCTCTGATAGGTTCTCACAACAACACCGAGCTGAACGTTTTGCATACAAGGTTCCCTGAGTTTCCCTGAGATAAGGGCAGATTCAATTTTGCCCCTGAAATTAGGGAAAATCGTCTGATATCGCCGACAGTCAATCTAAACTACGCACGCCCAGATGCCAAATACCGGGCGAATCTTATCTTGCCCTTGCCGTTCATGGTCAAACACTACAGAAAAGTAGAATGCAGCCCTGTGGTCTGCTTCAAGCCAACCGTCAGATAACTTTGGACATGCGTTCAAAGTTGACGCTGCAGAGAAAGACAATAGGAAATCACGGAATATGACCAGGAGTGACAAAAGTTGTCAATTTGCAAGATAATTGGACGTGGAGGACCTTCTCTGCTTTTGAATGGTGGGACAATGTCCGAGGTGCCCCCAGCACAAGACTGTTCCTCAAGTCTCACCAATTCAATCAAGCTACTAACAGAAAATAGTAAAGTAATGGTTTTTAGCATAACAAATCAATAACAAATTAGGGGTAACTCTCTGCCTTATTTTGTGCTGGCCTATTGAGGTTCCTGGGCCCCCTGGTTATTACCCTGACTAGCCCCGTCTAAACGGTACTAATTATCAGTACATTCCTGACTGCGATCCATCATTTCCTGAAAATTCATAAATTTACGTCAAGCATCTGGTTTGCAGGCTTGGGTCTGCTACGCCCGTTCTGACATTCATTTAAAACCATCAAAGATTTTGGACTAGTATCAAGGGAATTAAAGACAAATGTTGTTACTTTGCTGGCTTTTTAAAGTAGAAAATCAGTCATCCAGGACTTGCCTTCCTTTAAGTATCAGACGATACGATGTAATTTTCTAAGAAAAAGTATTCTCAAGTATTTATCAAGGAGCAATCTGTTCAGTCTTTCAGCAGACAAGTCAACAGCTACAAATCGATGCAACCACTCTGCAAATTTGAAAGGGCAAATTAAAGCAATTCTAAATCCAAAGCAATATTTTTAACCAATTAATTCCTTGGTTGTTACTTACACATTTGTTAAAGCTGAGAAAAGAAATGTATAGATGTACCAAGAAGACAAGAAAATTCATGAGGTTTTACAAAAAAGTTGAGAGACGCTAGCCACTCTCTTTTTCCCACCCCTATCACCTTCCTTGTTTTCCTCATGACATGCACTACTGGTTGGATCAGTGTTGACAAATTTAGGGATTTCCACCTCCTTTAGGAGTTTTCCGATGTTTATAGGCTGTAGGGACAAACTTAAGAGTTCGACAAGGTAGTTTTTATGGCATTGTAGAGATTTTACTTTCTTTGTGGCCAAACAATTCAATTTCTCGGGGTTTGATTTTTCAACATAAATTATAGTCGACTTCTTCTGGCTACTTCCCCAATGGGCATATAAGAGAATAGAGTTTTTCTGAAAGGGCAAGTGTAAAAACTAGTACCGCAAACAGAGCTGTTAACACTATGTTCTACGTCATCTCCCCTGTTGCGGTGGTACGCCCTATCTGGGGGAATCTATATCTAACCTTTATAGATGCTCTTTGGTTAAAGACTTAAAGAGCATGCAACTTTGTTCAAGTCAATTCATTCAAATGGACGATTGTAGGTAGAACGTAACACAACTTTTCGTACAACCAGCGTTTCACAACAAATGTCACACGGCGAAAATTAACGCAAGTACAGTTGACAGGGCTGTTTGGATGTGACAAATGGGGACCAAACACCCATAATCCTTGGCGCCGAAGTATCCCACAATGATGTGCAACATAAAATGGAGCAATAATAAATGGGTGCATTCCTTTGACCGGGCTATTATTCGGGCATGGCAGCTAATGTTTTTAAGATTATGGGGCATTATGAATTGAATTAGCGCTTACATCCCTGGGTGGAAATAAGTAGAAAACGCCTTTGCAATTGGGAAATATGATAAGTTGACACGAGGTTCTGTCCGATGCACCTCTTGAGTAATAACGGCTAAAAGACGAGACGTGAGGCGAGCTTCAACTACAAATTACCAGCCTTGAAAAGGTTTAGGATGTCCCATTAGTCTGCTGTTGGTATAGTGGTCACTGAGGGTAATGTTAAATTCGTACTGGGCTGTTTCGCAAGAGCATTGGGCAACAAGAAGCTTGATATGGAATGAGACACTACTTTTAAACTTATGCACAGTTCTGCTGGTTGATCTAGGTAGGGTCATAGCAACTAGACGCTCCATTGGTGCTAATTGAGCAATCACTGTCAGCAAGCAAAGGTGTTCCTGCCCTATTTGACAAATGAAATATGATACTTAATAGACTCCTTGGCAGTTTGCTCCAAAACCACAATCTACAAGCTCAACACAATACACGCGCCTTTGGTCCTGAAAGGTCAAGTGGCTAGATTCTAAAATTGGATGACATCAAAACACACTGCCTTTGTTTTCCCATGACGTTTTATCAACAAGATTTCCCCTTGTTCTTACTTGGAACTCAAGGCTACAATGCACACATGACCTAACTGATATTTGGGTGACAAACACAAATGAATGTTGAAGTGAATGCAAATTTGATTTAAAAACGACACAGGGAATATTGCAATTTCCCGAGCTTGGTAAAAAGGAAAGGGGTTACCGTGTTGGATTCAAAGATATCATATAACAGTCCCTTGGTATCGTCAATACCGGGAATTGCAAGCAGGTTTGCTGGGAACCTGACTTGAAGAGCCTCGGTTTTGTGCAGTATTCTTTACTTCCCATAGGGAGTCAGGTGCACTGCATCACGCAAGAGTGAATCTGTGATAAGAAAGAGCCTACGCAGCATTGGGAAAGATGAAAAACAAATAATACGTATTATATACATAAATCATAAAGAGGGTTTCAAAATAAAGGGTATTCTCTGAAGTTGATTCTTCTGGAGAGTTAATCCCAACGGTATCTCCCATCTCAGAGAACACGGCAGCAGTTGTTCTTATGGCAATCAAGTGTTTATAGTTATATAGTGGTTTACTTAATATGGGAATGACCTGTCGTTACATCATATATTTAAGCTTGAAGCTTACAAATTGGTCGTGAATCAAGTAACGTCTGTCTTAATGTGTATTTTCATTTAAGTTTTTACGATTCGTCCACGAAGTCAATTTACTTCCGCTTCTCAAAATACCTGCAAACAACTTTTAATGTACTATATTTCTCAGAATAAACACCCAATGATTTTGTGAAGTTCGGACATTTTTAGGGGGCTGTCAATTTGGGAGGGGCATTTATTTTTACCATCACCAAAATTGAGATTAAAGAAAAATTATATTTAAAGAAAAAACCTGGATCCCATTGTTAGAAGTACCAATAAACCAGAAAGATATTATAGCATAGGCAAAGAAGGATGATCCGAAGAGCCCTTATGCGGCCTCGTTCCTGCACAAGTTGTCTCAAACTTGCATTGAGCAAATTCTATGGAGCACAATAATCTGCTCCTCTATTGACAGTCAATATTAGTGATGAGCAGATGAGTGAAAGAAGAAAACATCGGTTTGGAAAATCCGTCACGTGCTTTTATGCCTAGACTTGATGAAAGATTTGTGGAGGTTCAAAGGTCACAATTAGTCTAAAGTTAACAACCAGAATTGGCTTGAGGGTCTCTGCATACGAAGCGTCCTTTCTCCATTTGTTGAGACATGCAATTAATGTTAGGCAATTTATGCCCATGTTTTCATTTTCTGACGTAAAAAGAATGAGACAAATGTGCACTGGGGTGATAGCAAAAGCCGTAACGTAGGAATTGCATGTAGAAAGTGAACTCCCTTGGTTTCAAATGTCACTAAAGAGATGCTTTATTCAAAGCCCCTGGTAATTCTTGTTTGGTGTCTTACTTTATTCGAGGGTTGTCAGCTATGGCTCTCCGCCTTTCTCTGTCTTAAATATGTATCTTTTAATCTGCCTACATTATCTATCCCAGGTTTTCAAATCTTCTGTTTACATCGGCTTTTGTCTGCCTCTTGTTCTTTTTCTTGTTTTTGCCAATTCTCCTGCATTTCCTCTTAAAACATTCCCTAGTAATTGAAGGTCAATTTGATTCAAATTTGTCGCTTTGAAGTAGGACCTAGCGGATTATAAACTCCTGAGTGATGTACACGGGGTTTCAACTGCTTTGACTGTTTTGGATGCCACATAGGCCTAAAAGTCTAATAATTCTAAAAACGAAGAAACATGATTTCCTAGTGCGTTTATGCGTCTTGTCTCCATGCGAAAGAGATGTCAAAGTTAGTTTTTCCCCATCAGTTAAGAATGCCTATGGTAAGTGAAAAACACCCACCATATATAATGAGGGGTGATTGTTGTTGCGTCAAACGTAATATTATGATGCAGTGGTGTAGCATGAGAGGAAGCAGTGGACAAATATATCCAACGAAAACGCATGGCAAAAGAGGTAACAAAACTACAAAGAACGATTCAGTCACCCTCCAATTTCCCCCTCGTCCCCCTAATCTAAATTTATGGCAGCGTCCTTTGGAGGGCCGTTCTGTCCACGGTGGTTTCCTTCTACCATAAATCTACCGATTAATCTAAAGTTCTTCTGTCCTTTTAGGATTCTTGCTCTGTCATTAATGACTGTTCCATCTGTCTCTTTGAGAGAAAATATCTGTGGTTTGGCTCTACTGAGTTGTAGCTGACTACACAACACCAAAATCAAACTTGAGAAGAAACACCAAGTATAAAGCTTAAGTTCTTGAGTGTTTGGTTGGACTGTTGTGGCACTCGTATATAACTGTTGTTAAAGTTCTTCTGTCCTTTTAGGATTCTTGCTCTGTCATTAATGACTGTTCCATCTGTCTCTTTGAGAGAAAATATC
>JANTCA010091241.1:16401-58781 GCA_024741275.1 Chironex yamaguchii
TATCACATAAAACAAATAAGACTCCCTTTTGATGAAGAGAACGATCTACAATAATATAATGCACAGGGATATCACATGAAACAAATAAGACTCCCTTTTGATGAAGAGAACGATCTACTGGCGAACTTTGGATGTACAAGGTGTTAGTCACGCAGCATAATAAGAGGAAAAGGCTACAGTATATAAGTACAGGCGACTGCCGCAATCCGACATTGAGAGAGCCAATCACAATGGAGATGAAGAGAATAGCAAACGTATGGACACAAAAGGAAGAAGAAATAGAAAGAGGAGGAAACTAAATGGGAAGCTAAATGGGAAACAAGGACAACAATAGAGAAATTAAGAAAGGAGAATTAGAGTGTCAAACGAAGTTGAAGTTAAATCCATGATGGTAAAGGCTTTCCTAAAAACGCTAAGCACCTTAAAATTAGCGTACAGATTTGAATAAGTTAAAACAGCATCACAGCAGTTTTGTTATCCTGGAATTAATTGCGATGATAGAAAAATGTAACAATTGACGGCTGCGTAACATAGATCACATGTTACCTGCAAACCCGAATTAGGCCGCCTAATCGTTGTTGGGTTCATTTCAGATAAAGTGCGTCTTCTGTGTATAGACGTTTTCAAAGACCTCTACGATGATCAAAAGATTTTTGCCCCATTCATTACGTTGTCAAGATTGCAGGAATTAGAAGCAATCATATTTTCATTTTTCCTTTTTCATTTTTCCTTTAAGCCAATCAAGAGCAATTTAGATTACTTTTAAGACTTGCAGACTTACAGACTTGTGCATGGAAACTTTGAATCTAAATGAGACTGTGTTCATATATTACCAGCTGTAAAAATTTAAAGGAAAAAAATACATGGAAAATACAAATGAATAAAATTACATAAACATTTCGTAACAATTTATTCAGTTCGAGCAGATTACTACTCTTGGAAGTCCACGACGGTCTCTTCTGAAATTATCAATAACCCTGTTCATGCAGAGACCTCACAGACGTTGATCACCCATCGTTGATCTTAGCGAGGTCTTCACTCTGCACCAGTATACTGAAGGAATCAGTGTGATGAGGATGGCCTCGCCCGCATCAGGGAACACAGTGGTTGCCTTCTAGCAGCTCAAGCATACGCATAGCGCTACCATTAAGTAGCTTTTGACTGTACACGGCATACCACACTAGATCTTCTTCCATTTCCTAGATGCGTCCTTGGACGCCCATATGTTCATGTTAGCTGGTTGATGTTTATGTCACAATTCCTCAGTAGGAATTAAGCAGTAAATTGCAATTCTTGCAAATCATATTTATTAATGTGTCTTCGCCTTCGGAATCAAAGACTGTTAGTAGCATATACCATTGCAAAGTTTCAATACAAGTCGGAAAAGGTTTGGTCACTCAATGATATTTGTTTCTGTGGTCGATCAAATGTTTAGATGACTGTCGTGAAAGTGATGTAACATTATTCAAACGTGTACTTCAATTAAGAAAGGAGTTTTTTGTGAAACAAGCAAAGATTATGTTTCACATTGGAACATCTAAAACTAAAATTGCAACCGCACAATGCAGTTCATTTGCTTAATGTATGCTTAATGTAAGTAAGCATACTGGAAATGATTAGATACAAACCTAGGGTCTTCTATGACTCGAAAGTCGATAGTGCGAGATTTTTACCCTCTAAATACAAATCAGACGAACTGTAAGAGAGTACCAGCAATGCACTCTATATATTTAGTTGCAATTTTAAGGTACAATTTAAACTTGATTCATTGTAAAATCCAGCTGGTAAGATACCAGTCATAATTCTTATTAAAGAAATCGTAGCGCACTCGTTACCGAGCGTAGCTGATTCCCATGTCAAGCTTAGGGAATTTACAAATTTTTATTTCAAAGGAAACTATTCACTCTCAAATTCTAATAAAAGCAATGTCCCACCTCCCCTTCTCCCCTAAAAATCCAGATTGCATTTTAGAAAATCAGCATCTCTTTTAACAAGTCAGATTAAAGAAACGAGTTTCTTCTGGAACAGTAATTTAAAAAATTTATAATAGTTTTTGTGGTTAAGATGATACTAAAGATTAGAATCATGAAAATGTTAAAAGTATCAAATAAATGCGACCCTAATTATCATAATAAATATTTTTGGATAATTATGATCTTAAAGTGTAAAGGATCTTTTGGCTATTGAGAAAAGACTTTTCTGAATCCGTACCCTGGGTTTCTATTTAAGCTCCCTTGTATGTTTATGGCTGATGCCCTACTGCTGAACGTGAAATCCTCCTTCTTCCGTTGACACCGTTAAGTGTCACCTTTGATCCTGCCAGTTGACCCCATGGTCTCTAAGTAAAAGAGAACCTAAAGTCATAAACCCCCAGCATGTTTACCACATGTGACCCTTGACCTTTCCCATCTGGTCAAAGTTCCACAGGGAACGATTGAAAAGGTATACTATTCCTTACACAGACATAAATGAATCTGTTATTTATGACAGTTTGACAGTAACTGATCCCTTGTGAGCAAGATTTGACGTCATGATTTTCTTTGGTATGCATTTTGCATGGTCGTGGTCATGCAATACCACCAGAGCAGATTAGTTGATTATGCAAGCGTATACTCTTCGAGTAGAAGTAGATTTACGTCATTTCCATTGTTAAGCCCGTCTAGAACACATCATCTAAATTGTTTATGCAAGAATGCGCAGTGGAAACTCAGCTGCCACATTCTACTGTTGAGAAAGAGTTTGAGATGCACGAAAATTCTGAGGGTTAAGAAATATAAAAATTATGCCAAACGGTACTATTTGACTTTTCTTTCTTTGCAAAATCAGCAGAAAAATACTTTCCGACAAAGAAAAATTACCTTCCGCAATTTCAAAAATGGGTATGTGCTTAGGGTGACTTATTGCTACGTCACTGGGGAACAGCACTTGAGCTTAGTACGATCATAAGATCTGAAGACAAGCAAAGGTTAAGAGTATGAAACTGTAGTGACTTAGTAATCAAAACTGTGCAAAGCTAAATTCACCTCTCAGAAACAACGTTGTGATAGCTTAGTAGTCGGAGCAGTCTATCAGATTGTCTGTTTGGTCCCAACCCTAGCCATTAGGTTTCTTTGTCAGAATTCCTCTAATTCACATTTATTTCTACATGAACCACAAGTTCGCTAATCATAATTGAGTACACAGTGACCAAAACACCTCTTGGCCGCAGAGGCAGATCCAGTGCAAAATCTGACATTCGCAAAATTCAAATCCTTGGGCTATGTCCACTTTGCCACGCCCATACCTATGCCTCAAAGTAGCATGTGGTGTATCATTGAGAGATGGGTTGACTTGGCTCAGATAACACTGTCTGATGTATTAGTCACTGCTCCATAAAAAAGGTAATTGCTCCCCTCCACAGTAAATTGACAGGTCTAAAAGCCCGTTATAAAAATAATTTTTAAATATGTATCAAAATAGGCAAATAAATACAGTAAGAAGACTTATAAAACAAGGGATTTTAGATGAAAAAGATTCACCGGTAGGACTGTTGCGAGGTAGTTTGGTTTTGTTAAGACTGGGCTGCCTTCCCCACGCCAAACCCCACGTCAAGGGATTACACGTGTTCAAGGTTTCCAATTTTGATATCCCAGATAGGAAACCCAAGTAAACTAACTACTGACTTGTGACACCACAACGACAGATCCTTCATTCTAGTAGTAACACCAGTAGGCTCAGACTGTTCCTTATTCTTCAATTTACCCCAGTGGAGCAATCTCTCAGTTTCTCATAGTTTTCCTCATCTTATCAATGACATTCGAATTTTGATGAAATGGACAGCCCACATTTGCTACATTCGAAAAATCATTTTTTCCTGTAATTTTTCCAATATTTTTCCAGCCCATGCAAATCACCATTTTGGCTGACATTCGCACACAATTTGAGGGGTACAATTTTACTGTTAACTCGTAGGCATGCACAGGACTAATTTATGATAAGTTTATTTGAAATTCGCACAAAATCTTATTGGTTCTCTAAGCAGTTAAGTGAAAAGATTTCCTCCGTGAATTTTGGTGATACCCCCTGATCTCATAAGAAGGACTTCCTTCTTTTGAGATCAATGGTGATACCTCACAGGTAAACTACATTAGAAACATAGGCAGGTGAAATGGATTTGGAGAGGTAGGTGCTTCGTCTGGGCAAAGTTAAGCATGCTATCAACAAGACTTAAATTACTGTCGAAAGACAGAGTATAATGTCAGCATTTTTCCATTGATTTTAATGTTGTACAGCAAAACTAGTAAATTATATGAGGTTTTCGGATTTCGGCTCTTGAGCAAACTTAAAAATTGACCTTCACCTATGCGAATGTGGCAAAGGTCTAGACCCGCCCCTGCTTGGTTGTAAATGGGAACATAATGTTTGGGTTGCATTTCCTTGTAAGCTGAACGGTGAGAACTTCCAAGTCAACTCAAACGTGATGTTAACCCGTCTCTGGTAAGATAATTCAGATGATGAAGCATTGCTTACACAAGAAACTTCGTATGATCCCAGAAGCATGTTGCCAGAAATACTAGCATTGAAGTTGTTAGGATTATTGTTACCACAGATAAAAACTCTCGAAATATATTTTGAGAATATTAAGTGTACCTGGTTTAGATCAACTGGAAATGGACGATAAGTGTAGATGCAACTGGTTGTGTTACTTGTATCGTAAAACGAGGCTAAGATTAAAACTTCAAGCAAATAATTGGTCAAGACCAGGAAAAGAAATGGAAATATAATACAGCCTCGAGTAACGCATGAGCTGACAAAAGCATTCATTAACCAAGGTAGTAAGAATGGCCAACACGAAATGACTCATCAGTAACTGTTTAGATTAATGCTAGAGGATAGTAACTTCATTATCAAAACATTGTACAAAACATTGTAGAGGCTTAAAAATACCACAGAAGTATTCCAAAACTCACGGTGTCGCTCTGTGGAAGAAGACCAGATCTTAACGGCAAGAAGATGAAAGCTTGGATTAAGTACAAAAATTAATTCCGGAGGCTAGAGAAATGGTAATTATCTTTGGAAGATGTAAGAGATAGCAAGGCCCTCGAGATGACAAACAAGGCAAATTAATCTACACTTAATAAGACTACATTTGTCAACATTCTTTGCCGCGCACTAACTTGCCATACAAACAAGTTAATGTCTCAAATGACCAGTCATGTGGTTCAGCATAAAACCTTTAACTATACTGTTTCAAGGAGCACTGTAAGAGATGGCATTTAGTGAACTATAACCACGAGTTAATCATTAAAGTCAATCTTTTATAACGTTAACAAGTGTAGATCGCTTACTATCTAGTATCTGAGCTGTAGCACCTTCCTTTGTAACAGCAGAACCCTGAGTAAGATATTTCCAAAGCTATCCTAAGTACATCTTAAATCACTAAAACTTCAAAGAAACCAAGGCTTACAAGTACATCTATTTAGCCCATAGTTAGAACCCTCACAGGTACTACTGCCCTGGGTAAGAGCTGACCTTAGAAGCAACTGTAGGAAATCGACAGGGGCGCTCCACGCTTCTCAAAACTCCAAAATAGGAGCCCTCACCACCGGATGCAGTTTAACGTCTTACCCAGGACGACAAAGTATCTGGGCGTCCTTGCAGACAATCTACATACTCCATGTAATCAAAATAAGAACAACCAATGAAAATGTTATCAATGTTTACTTCGCAAAGTTTTGTAAGAAAATCTCACATCTCAAAACAATTCGCTGTTTATCAAGTCGTAACCGAGACGTCTGGGAAAATCTTTAGTGTTGAAAGGAAAAATATCGTTTTGAAACAAAGCTTTACTTGAAACGAATAGACTGACACAGTTTACCCATTCTCTGCCAAAGAGACGTCATGTCAGGTCTTTTAAAAACAGTATCATTACTGTTATAAACTCCAACCTGTCCCAAACTTTCGTTGCTCATGTAAATCAACGTTTCTGGTTAACACTAGGTTCCCCACCATGAGCTGGGGTGCGAGGAGACTTCAGTGTAAAGGGACACCCGTATTAAACCAAATTTGAGAGTGGCATAAATTACTTGGGTAACTTGTGATATGCAGGATTAGTGTCTATAAGTTCGATTATCGACTGCAAATCACGAAACATCTGCAGCCTTAAATAAGGCATGCACACTCATGCAGCAAAAATATGCACAAGTTAAATAGCCGGGGCCATGCGCACTTTACCACCTTTGTTGAAAAGAAAAATTCACTTCTGACAAGTAAAGAAACATGACGGCGACCATGTTGTCTCCATAACATTCAGATCGATGTCTTCAATGACAAGCAAACCATTTATAGTCTTTTCGGTTAACCAACACATGACGAATAGTGACCGCATGCATTAAGTCAACAATTTGAGCATAATGACTCTTTGGTAATAAACACGGAGCACCGTATAAAGCAGAGAATGTACCTTACCACATCAAGTGAAGCGTTGTTGGCCCATTTGGTCGCAGAGAAAGCAAGCTCGACGTATTCGCAGTAACACGAAGGGAAAGGCAGTACGATCGCTATTGCTTTAACGACATTTTAAAGTTATGTTCTTAAGAAAAAGGGAGATAGAACTAATAACTATTTCATTAAACGAACCTCGCAGAACGCAAAATGGGACATATTTAACAGCAGACAGACCCTCACATAAAGATAACGCAATCATCATCGAACCTAGCCTACAAAAAACGATTCACAGAAATGTGATGCGGTGGTCCGGGGGTTACATCTTAGATGTTAACACGAAAAATAAACTGAACCATGTTTGATATCTGTTACAGTTCAACAAATTGCTAGCAAGGACCAAAGAGTCAATTCCATTGACAATTGACGGGCAACGCGAGTACCTTACAGCGCGAGCCCTCCACCCTCAATCTTTGCATCTCAGTTTAATTTTGTAACCAAAAATCCAGTTATACGTATTTCGCTTCGTATTCACATATCCTGAAGTTATTCCAAGAAAATAACAAGGCCTCCAATAAAACTCACGCCTATCTTTATTTTGAGAGGCTTTCTAAGGCATTATTTTTAAGTCAAAATAGCGGGTGTTTCCCTGTATACACGCATCGGGTGTTCCCCAGCTTAAAATATAAAAGAACAAATGGCGAGAAGAATCAATATACGCAAATGGCTGGCAAGAAAAGAAGAGACAATTTAGTTGATTTCATTTCTTGATGAATTTGACTTCTGTACATACAATTCACAGGAATACTGATAAGACGACTTGAATGACGGAGATGCACTCTGAACTGATTTAATTCCTACAAAGAGCAACCCGACTACCTACACTTTCGCATATTACAAGTCAATATATAATTTATTTACAAATTATTGTTTGCCATGCAACTAATTTTAAGATACGACACTAATACACAGGTGAACCTTTACAGATTTTTCTACACAAAACTTAAATATATACAATGCCTTGTGAACGAAAAAGGTGAAGACAATTATTGTGTGCATGTGAATGAGTTATGCATGACCTAAATACGGAAACGAAGACCGTTTCATTTTTCAAATTTACATGTCAACTTCCACCAAGCAGTAATTTTCATGCCTCATACATTTTGACATACTTTGTATATGGAAGAACGAAATTTGTCACAAATGGGGAACTCCCAAACCCTCTACCAAAAATAGAATCGTCTTAAATATCGAAACATCTGGAGAAAAAATTACGGTTGGTTGGAAGTTTCTATGATTCAACGATAACAACTTTTACTTTAATTAAAAACTATACTTCTGTCATTTCTTTGAAGGGTTAAAAAAATAAATGGTCAATATACGAGTGATAGTTGTTCTATAATTAGCGAAATCCACCATGCATCCTCCCCAAGACGTTGCTATTGCAAGGCAACTTACGACTAATCCTAAACCCGATTTATCTGTAAATATTACGTAAGACGTCTCAAGACGAGATTAGAGCTTAACTTGCTAAAAAGGAATCCTATTTCAAAGAGTATTTGCAGATCTAACCTCTTCTTATCTTCAACGATACGCGATGCGACAATAGCAACTTACTGGCTTCATTTCCCTCCAATTCACTGAGTTCATCACAAGCCAACTTATCGATTCTGACTTTTCTGTCCCATGAAACCTATGAATGCAACGAAGTACATTGAAAATCTGAGAAAAAATTCAAAATTATCACCTTCGGTATCCTTGTTTTCTGACATTAAATTGAAATCAGGAATGGTTGGCTGATATCGTAATCCGTTGAATGAAACCATCCTGTTGAGTAATTTTCCGGTTATGATTTTAATGCTTAAGACATTTTTTCTGTCAACACAAATCATCGACATGACCATCTGCAAACCAAACATGGTTAGAACACGATTTTGTGCTGAATTATTGATGTGCTTGACATTTTCAACAATCAGTCTTTAATGCCCATCATAACAAAGCAGGCACCTAAGGTAAAAATTACCTGGGAACAATGGGCTCAAGGGACAATTTGGAGAAATCCATGGACTTACGACAAAAAAACCAACTTTACGATATCTGGCAAAGACAACTACATGTGTAAGAAGGCGAACAATAACTCGCCATTTTGCCTTTTGCTGCCATTTGTACTCGGTCACTTACTCTGATTCCTTCAGACAGTTCTTACTATATCAACACAAGCTGAAATCACGAGAAACGGTTAGGACACATATGCAAATCATATTTCAGCTTATAATATCCAGATATGCTGCTATAAGAGGGGGGAGGGAGGGCTAGCGTTGCCACGAGCTGAGGTTAGCACTGTCAGATCAACGCACCAAATATTCGTGCCATACCAACAACAACCACCGACATTCTCAACTAGTCGAAGGGTCGAAGTCGTCACAGATGACGACATCTGACACCATACTTACTCAATCCACACTGGCACAAAAATAATTTTCTTGCCAACCTCACAGACTATGAACTGTTCCAAAGTTACTAGATAATGCAGTAAGCCTAGACTTTAAACATAGGATGAATGATTGCTTTTCAAAAGACTTTTACTTGAGATGACCGGAGAATACCTACTGTTCTGCACTGCAAGCTAGGTCTCAGATATGTCCAGACAGATGTCTGGAATTCAAGTCAGAAGACTGAGTATCCTAAATTTCTTTGAATGCGAACGGTGTTCGTAAAAGAATCCGAAAACTGGAATTAATTAGCAACATATGGGCCAGGATGCATTAAATACACCTAACCGTCCATTTAATATTGCATTCTTTTTAATTTTGGTAAGATCTTTGTTGTAACAACTAGAGGGGCCATTGTTTGGACATTATTATTACTTATCTACCTAACTCTCCACAAAACTATTGATGTCTTTTCATATGTAGTGCCAAATGATCAGATCTGGAGAAGCATCTATCACAGTGAATGCATTTGAATGGCTTTGCACCCGTGTGCTTTCGATAATGTCTTGTTAATTCATCAGATCTTGCAAATCGCCATGCACAGCCTTCCCAAGAACAACGATACGGTTTCTCTCCAGTGTGCGTACGCTGATGAGCTTTTAGATGAGAACTTTTAGTGTACACCTTCTTGCAACCAGAAAAGTGACAACGATGTACTCGCTTCTTACTATCGATCGGACTTTCAGTGGGAGACGTTCCATTGTCAGCATTGGTGGCTACAGTGGAAGCTTTCGGACTGTTGCGATGATTGTTTGCTTTTCGTCCACCTTTATTGGCGGATTTCGCGTTGCCCTTAATGCTCCCGTTGGGCCCCGAAACACTGGAAACTGATTCCGGTGAACTCGGTGGTGTTAGTAATGCTGGTTTAGGCAACTGATCCAGACCAGTTGTCTGAAGGCTTAGAGACGTATTTCCACTATCCTGGATCGAAGTACTGTTTCCTGTAAATTTGGTAACCCCAGGTGGTGGGAAATCGGGTGCATCACTAAATTTAGGTTCCGTTGGCGTCTCAGGCAGAACGATCTGCATCTGATCGACCTGACTTGAGGCATGCTCAAATAATGGCTTTAAATTGTCAATTTCATTTGGTAAACCAACTAACGGATAATCAAATTCATCAGGGACAAGAAATTCATTCCACGATAGATTCGACTCCTGGTCCTTGTTTTTCATTAAGCAGGGTTCATTGCAAAGATATCTATCCATTTCAATACGAGTCTAAAATTCAAAGAAAAAGGAGAAGATAAACGCAATTATCTGCATTAAACGAAGTAAATAGGTCTGATCAACTAGGATTGCAGCAAATGATTGGAGTTTTCGCAACGTCAAGCAGAATAGCAAGTTACTGGCAATTGGCAGCTTGACAAAGCGACAATTCGAGTTTGCAGACACTGCTATTCATATTTTGAATAGCGCTTACAATACAATATAAAAAACGTTGATTTCCCAGGAGAACTCGCACAACTTACACCGACGTACCAAACTAACTCAAGATAAATAACAAAAGTTAACAAAAGTTATGACAAAGCACTGGCTACCAAACTGACAAACGGTAGAGTATCGTTGATATAGACAAGCAAAACATCAGAAGTTTAACACGTGAAACTGTGTTCACCAGGAAAACGACAGGTTTTCAGTAAACACCGAGGCTTTCAATTCAGTTTCTACAACTATCGCTCCTGTCACTTGCAACTGGTCGTTATACAGCTCGTTTGCGATAGTTGTGTAGCACTAATACTTACTACAATTTTCGTATCGGAAACCTCTGCCGAACGACATTTTAAACGAAATCGCCATGAGGATACAGACTACGAGGAAGGATAGAGCAAGAGAGAGGACCTCCGTTCGATTGGAAGCATATCAACTGTGGAAACCCCCACCTCGGCATGATAGTTGATAGTAAATTACTACAACTTACTTGTTGCCAGTTTTCTTCGAGTGATGGGAAAGGGCAAAAGTATCCTGTATCCTCTATCGTCTGTAACTCCTGAAATATGCTAGCCGACGGCAGGGCAGAGTTAACATCCATCATACTGTATAATGACTAAGAATGAATTCCTCATGGAAAGCCACTCAAACAATTTCTGCCAAACTACAAACGAGAGCTGCAACAATCAAGAGCGCTAAATGGAATGAGTAGTCACAGGCTTTTTCATTTCAATTGCTCTGCGTCATTAGCCAATAGGATATCGCACTTTATCTTTTCAACCAATCATATCAAACAGTCGCTCTATTGTGTATTTCATAGGTATAAACGATAGGGATCACTGCTCTGTCCAATGAGATAGCTTATTCGACGAACATTAAACCACGATTGGGTATTTTGATCACACTTTGCCACATTTTTCCAAATATGGTAGAGACAAATATAGATGCTATATAAACCCTGGCTTGTGACTCACGGATGAGCATTTCCGAGTTGAAAACAGCTGGGGAGTTATGTCTGAAAACCCAAAGTTATCTCTCAGCACGTTTCGTCAAAGCCAAAACAACGAATTCCCAATAAACTACAGGGGATTTTAAAAGAAATCGTAAGCCACGTTAGTTGAGCGGTGTTTTTATGAAACAATGAAAGCGTAATTTGTTCGATCTGCCCTAAAATTTTCAACTAAGATTAAATAGGTGACTTAGTCATGATCTTGGCTTCCTTAACTCGACTTTTGTGTTTGTCTAGTTAGTATTTGTCGGTGAGGATTTGCAATCAGAATTTGAAGAGGGCTAGTGTTACCCTTTTGCTGCCAATCAAGTTTCTCAAGTAACAGTTACAAGAAAGCCCTTTGAATGTGGAAGCTATGAGTGCTTTCAACAACTAAATGTATTGACCACTGTGTATTAAATGTCACTCACCTTGGACCCCATGTGCGTCAGCCTTTGTGACCCTTTTTTCTTTAGGAAGACTGGCCATTGATGAAGAAGCCCGTGGTAGAACAAAAACGCCAGAAATTTCCTAAGTCCATGATTACTTTCGTGAAAGAATGTGATGTCCCTAATGTTATTTGTTATTCGCATGATGGGTTATATATTGTTATACAAGTCAGGATATGGCAGTCAACTTTCAGTTGGAAAAAAGAGAGACACTGTCGACTGCAATGTTCATGCGCGTTAAGAAATTCATGCATAGCTGTCAGTGGAATTTGAAGTGGATGACTGCACTGTCGCAATGGTACATTAACCTCAGAATCCAATTGTATGGAGTTCGTCTTCTAAAGAAAATGAACTCATTTAAGACATGGATTTTGTTTCTTCTATTTGAATTTCAGTTCATTTCAGAGGGGAATTGGAAGGGGTGATTACATGTTACTTAACTGAAAATGGACAACAACAGACTCATGGGAAAGAAGAATATGGTATTACTACAGATGGTAATGATGAACAATATGATGATGGTCATCATGATGACGATGATAATAATGATGGTGGTAATGAAAACAAGGGTCATAATGATGAAGAGTATGGTGATGATAACGATGATGGCGATAATTTTTGTGATGATTATGATGCTGATGATAATGATGATTATGAGGATGATAATGATGGTTATTGTGATGAAGATGATAATGATGATTGTGATGATGAACATGATGATGGTGATGATGACGACAACGATGATGATGATAATGACTGCGACAATGATTTTATTTGCAATATCCAGGTTAACTTTGATCACGATAATGTTGATGACAAATTCTATCAAAATGAATTACTGCCTCCTGTAAAATTCATCACCTCCTAGCTAGAACCGTTCCCACCATCATGTCCTTCCTCTTCCAAGGCATTTAATAGTCAGTGGCTTTGGTTCTCATCACTCCTAACAATTTTAAAATGTAACCAAGGTATTTAAAGCCATCCAAGAGTTCATTAGGATTCTCAAATTGCTTATGTGAACAGGTGTAATATAGAAGTTGTATTTTTACTTCTGTCATAGGGAATAAAAGTACCCATTCGCCAATCTTGGGACCACAAGTCCTGTGTCATTCGGCAGAACCGTGAGCATAAACTGGTATTGATCACGTGGACGCTGAAATTGCATGTGTAATCATTACTTTTTCTCTAGTGGCATGATAGGACAAAGTAAATCTTGACATAACACTACAAAGTATATCCTCAAGGTCTTTTATATTGTGTTTTGACTTTGGGCTCCCTTAAAGGGTTTCGGCAGTGAACAGATTAATAGTCAATATCTCTTGATCCCTGAGTAGTTCCTTGCCAATGGAAAGGAAGCATCATTTCAGCAGGGTATGAACAATTTGAACAATAGATAAGGAAACATTGTTATAAAAATCTCATTTTGACCAATAACAATTCAATTTTGCCATTTTCAAAAATGGGAAATTGATGTCGAGAAAATTATCCACTGGGAGGCCCTGATTAGAATTTTAGGTAGACGTCATCATAATTTTACGCAAAATTTATTAGTTTTGCACTGCCTTCATCAACACTATCATTCCCATTGTCACGTGACATTCACCCTAACGCAAAACCGACCAGCGTTTAATGTCCTAGTCAGGAAATGGAGGACATGATTCAAACTCGCATCTCCTGGCCAGGAAAATCGTTTTCTTACCCACTGGATCTCGGCTCAGGTGTTGTCTGCAATGTATCAAATCAATTTTCAAGATCAAATACACAATAATATTCACATCAATGTAGTGCCGTGGGGGCTAGCATACAACCACTAGAATATGCGATTTGTAGTTTTACCGCTGATTTGTAGTGACGCAGTCATCATAACATGACCTCGAATTCACCTCTGAGAAACAACGTCCCGGTAGCTCAGTTGTCAGAGCATCTGCCCGGTAAGCAGAAGGTCGCGGGTTCGGATCCCGCCCTGGACGTACGATTTGTTTCTCAGAAAAACAACAATCTAACATTTAATTTCAATAAAACGCAAAAGGTCATAACTGCCGGGTCACAAATTAGTCACAGATTTACTTTAAAATGTGTTAACTGCCATTCACGTAGGCGTTGTATGCCAAAATAAAATAGGAAAGACAATCGAGTGAACAGCAGTCAATTTTCGTCAATCAAACTCGATAACCATCACAGATTCGAACCAAGGTCTCACAACTGCAAATCTGACGCATTTCCTACCGAAATAAACAGCCCACGATCGAAAGACTACCCGTCATTCAACCCGATTGTCCACTCATATCCTTGGTTACCTATTCGTATATACCCTTCCAAGCGGCACATGTTTTGTGCCTCGAGGACATGCATTTATTGGCATATGCAGACGTGTTTATTTCCCTGATACGATGCTGATGTTCGTGTTGGTAGTATAAAACCATTGCATGCTACAAAATCATCTAACAGTAACATTTTCCAACAAGCGAGCATGATGTGGTACAAAAACAACAGAACACACACAACCCTTTTCAGACAAGGAAGTCGTGAAGTGGCTTTGTGTTACAAGCTGCTTTTAAGGTTGTTGGCATTCGATCAAAGTTTTTGGGCCTACGGAAAATAAAGTACTAATTTGTTTTCATATTTTTGGTTAAGATATCGATATGGTTCTTTCGCTCAAATCCAGTTGTATTTATGCCAACATATCCCACGGTGCCTTTCGCCTTCCCCTTTTCAAACCTCTTTATCTGCTGTAATCGGAATTGATATCAACAAGGAATTATTTCACAGGCAGGATATCAAAAATCTATGTTTTCTAGGGAAAATGAATAAGTAAACGTACTTAAAATAGAACAATATGGCTACTGCCGCCTTGGAGCTAAAACTTCACAATTGTCGGTCCCTTTAATGTTAGTTTCTTTACATCGGCTGTTATAATGCTAAGGCACAAAAATTAACGCCATTGAGGGCCGTTATTTTAAACCAATAAGGTAAACTGACTGCTACTTTTCGAGTTTAAGGATACCTTAACAAAGAACAATAAAACGTCAGAGGACGAGTACTTAGCTTATAAAAAATAGAAAAGTTCTATTCTATATTGTCAGTTGTGTTATGACAACGATTCATTCTCGAATTTTCCATTTAAAAAGTCTTGGTCGTGTAAAAGAGAACTTTAATAAGTTGTAACTTAACGTTCGTTTTGGAGAAGAAAACGATCCACATGAGAGTGTTCGATCTAAAAAGGCCCTAGTCATATTATACTTCATTCCTATGGCTCTTGGAAATCAAACTCAACTTCTGTGCCGAAATATGATGTCACTTGTGAGAATATTTTTCGTAGCATACCTGTAACCGAGCGTAGCTGATTCATATGTCAGAGTTTGGAAATATTACTAGGCAATGTGCTCTTTATGATAGTGGGCTTCCGTTGCCTTCTCTCAACAATAGCATCTTGTTTGTCGTGATGCAATTTCGAACTCGCAAACACTGGTTGCAAGATGGTCGGTATTATCCACTATACCACGGCAGCTCATTGTGAAAGTGAACCCAATTGTATAGAAAAATGGCCACACCAAAGAGACGCTAGCATGTGAATAACGATCCAGCATTTTTTATAAGAATGTTAAGCTTATCAGAATGATGGTTGCTGGAGATTGAGAAGACTTTGGTTCGATCCTCATGTAAGCAATGGCTATAACCTGATTCCTGTTATTTGTATCACGCCAACTTTCCTCGCAGAATGCAGAACAAGTACTTACATTTTAAAACTATATTAAATTTAACTGTATGCACCAATATGTATATCCCCAAACTATTTAAAACCGAGGAATTAGTCTCGAATGGAGTTGATTTGTTTCTGTACTTTTGTCAAATGTATGGTCTGTACTATGTGTGAACTAGTCTTAGTCCCTTTGTCCCAAAGTGTCATAAAAAGCGGCACTTTTTACATAGTAGAATGAGCTAATTTCCGAACTAAGGAACTAATGATACCGTAGTTAAAAGTTGTTGTGATTATTGGGTAAATGACAATCTTTGGTTGTTATCAAGATTGCTGAGATTGTTACCAGACCTGTTTTAGGTCTACGACTAGAGTGATTAATTTGGGAATAAGATATATTCACCTTGTTTTTTAAAGCTATAGTCTGATTGTAAACTTAAATGTTGTTATAATTATTCCCCATGATACGTTTGTATCTACATTATCAAAACGCTTAAAGCAACTTGCTTACTAAGGTTAATACAAGTAATCCAATGAGTGGTACATATTATCAATAACGAATCTGGGCCCGTTCCAGTTAGTACACGTCGTATACGAGACCCGAGCTCAAGACGATTCCGTATAGAAGTCGACAGGGTGGTCTTGTGTTAAGAACAGAAAGTAAGGTATGATTATGACCACAGAGGCATCGAACCCGAGTCTCATGGCTGCAAATCTGACAACTTTCCTACTGAGCTAAACAGATCAATATTGGTGTGTACGTTCTACAAGACAGAAACCCAATAGCGGGAGCGGACGATCAGGGTTGAATGATTAATAGTCTCGACCTTTCCAGTTGAGCTGTTAAGTGTAATTATGTAAATGTAGTGACGTATAGATTCAGATTAAATTCGGTTAGCATACGTACTAGTCGTAAGAATTAATATAAGGAAAGAAGCGCAAGAGATAATACCTTTAACTCAGAAGGAAAGGCGTCAGATTTGCAGTCGTGAGACACGAGTTCGACGCCCCGGTGGTCATAATCATACCTTAATCACTGGTCCAGTCAAAATGATGCATGCGGACAAGAAATGTAGTTGCTTCACTGATAACAGATCACAATAAAAAAAGCTTTACTTTTATAGTTCTTTCGTACAATGAAAGTAACATAAGCGAGCTTTCCATTTTTCGAAGGTGGTAGTTCTTCATATTTTGTCGTAGATGGTCAATATCTTGTAGTTCGAAAGTTCGAGAATAGATCCTGTATCGCATACAACACGGACCAACTGAAGGGAATCCAGGACCTAACTCTGTGGAAATTTCTTGTATCTAAGGACTGAAAGATAAGTATGGAGGGACTAGCAAAAAAACCAGTAAAACATAAAATTTGTAACTTTACAAAAAGAAGAAAACGATCCGCCTGCGAATTTTCGGCCTACAAGGTTTTAGTCGTTCAGTCACAACCACTCTGTATGTATAGGAATCGAGCTTAATGCGATTTTTGTCAGTTATTACAGAGCAGTAGCGTTTGTAGCACGAGAAATAGAAGGGGAGGTTCCAGGGTAAGGTATCAAATTTTAAAATCGTGAAATAAGTATTTGAAGCTTCGGTGGTAACATACCTTGACCTCTTATGCAGGGTAAGCTGAAGAGAAAATTTTGTGACTAATTCCTTTCAGCTAGCTACTCTTGCTAACTCTAGTACGTTGTTATGCCAATGTCATAGACAATCTTTCCCCAAAGCAAGCGTATTCCTATCCCCCTCGTTACCGCGTATTACGTCATTTGTCTGCGATGGAAAAGTTATTCTCTTGGATTCAGAAGGCTGCTATTTATTGTCATCGTGATATTTTCATAGACCTGACCAATTATTGTCTTATCGGGTCTTCTTATCGGAGAATTGAGGTGATTTTTATATTTCTATGGCAAGTCAATGTTTCCATTGATGTTCTTATACTTGTCAGAGACTTTGTTACGAATAAGACACAAAGGACTTTTTGAAAAGAAGTATTCCTTCGATTACATGCATTCACTTATTATGCGGTGACAACAATTAAAAGCATTTTTAGGCCAAGATCTCTCTATTGCCTGGCGATGGAAAGCTGTTGAAAAATTTCTGGACGACAACGAAGGGTTGTCTATTAGCAATGCAAAGGCTATTTATAATACATTATCATTGTTAGTTATGGATTATTCTGTATGTAAAATCCAAGTAGGACCTTACAACGTATTTGAAACGTGAGAGCTGCAGTTGTCTTTTGATATTATAAAAAACTAAACCGAGTTTACAATTCTGTGATTTCTGATAGTATTAGAGATACGGACCAAGACGCATTGCTGACGTCCGTTTCTTGCTCTGAACAGCATCTATTCTGTTCAGTTAGATTGAGATATTTCTATCAAGTAATAAACCAGATCTCAACGTAGCCTGAATAGCTCTTTGTGATGATAAGTTATTTCCATTATAAACTTTCGGTTGTTGTTTCTAAAGCAACCTTTCAGCTTGAATGTTAGGAGCTGGATAAGGCGTAATAAAAAAACAGAACTCCATACCTAGAGCCAAATGAGGTATTGTTCAAACTGACTTTGTTTGTATGTGGGTTCATTTCTATAATTATTTGTAATGCAAACAATAGAGAGATATTTGAGTTGCTTTCCTCAAACCCTATTGATGTCAAGAACGAAGGAGTGTGTCTAACATTAGCTGTTCTTTAGAAATAGATGACCGTTGGTTGCTTGCTTCTGACATATATCGCAAGCAGTTTTCTCAAAATCAGGGAAATCCACACGACACAAAAACAACTTTCCGGTTAAATTGCCTTAACCGTTCGCAATAAAGATACACAAAGGTGAAGAAAACTACTAAGTCATCACTGCAGCCATGATTCTGCTTATACAGTATAATCTCCTGAGAACGTACTCGGTTATAGCTGTAGATATATCTCGTAAATCTATGGCTGTAGATATATCTCGTAAATCTATGGCTGTAGATATATCTCGTAAATCTATGGTTATAACGTGCTTTCAGATATAACGTACGGAAGTGGCTGGTCCCAGCAAAAAGCTTATACGAGTCCTTATAAAACTACCCCGGGTATAATGTACTCTGTTATTAAGTACTTTCACTCATAACATACGCTTTATTTTATACCTAGACAAATTCGCTCCGTTACAATGTGATTTGAGGGTTTTCTTTGTTTATTCTGCTCTGCGGGTTCCTCACAATACTGTTCAGAAACGTGTTACAGACTTCTGTAAACCGTGTCGTAGCTAATTATGAACATAATAATTAAAAGTACGCTATTTATAAATGCTATTTTAATATTTCATAATCTTCCAACTTTTGAAACAAGGGACTTATCTGAGTCTTTATGTGAATTACTTCAGTATCAGAAGGTGCCGGAACTGGTTCACAGGGCATGTATTATTCCATACCTTAGTAAATCTGATCGATATCCGTTTTCCCTTCTTATAACGTACTTCCGATATAACGTACTAAATCACCCGTTTCCTGGAAGTACGTTAAAACCGAATTATACTGTATATTTTAAAGTAAGATGATCGTATTACATAAAACTGACAATGTAAAAAACAAAGTTACATTGAACTAAGAATATAAGCAAATGAAAAATAACTATTAAGAGTCTTCAAGAACGTGGAATTTGCTATTTATGGGCAGGTCAGCTCATCAACTCTAGAGGCCTCAATAATGCTTGTTTTGTACCTTCGAGTGCTAAAAGGGTGTGTTCATTTGAGGCTCTAAATCAAATTAATTTTGATTATAATGCTATTAATGCTATGGAAACCCTGCAGCATTTGTTAAACTTTCATTAGTCGTGTTTTGTTAAATTATCTGCGGAGGAATTCAAGAACCTTATTATATTAATCATTAAGGATCAAAGGACAGGATAGGCATAAAAAGCCAGGCTTAGCAACCATCTGTAATTAATAGGAAGCTCCCTCAAATTCATAACAATGCCCCCATTTATTTTACGTCATAGATGCTTGAGAGGTTTGTATTGAAAGTGATGCTTCACTCAAAAAGCCAAGAACGCAGTCAGATGCAGGTCACATGAATTGTAATACGCTGATTGACAACTAATTCTACTTTGTTACTTGCAATAAACTAGGTATTCATTTCGTACACATCAATAGATATTTCATAACAGGCATTAACAGGCAATCAATACAACATTTAAACATCAGAGTGCAGAGATGTTGGATGCCACTTTAAGAATAAAATATACACGCAAGTACATGCTATAAGGATGCTCCCATTAGCTAACCGAACGCTGGTTTCCAGTCTTTTCGCTGAGTGTAATGTAGGTTAGGACATTAATGTATCCACAGCGGACGTAATTTGAAAACAACAGCGGATCAAGGTACAATGCAAGTTTAATAAAGCATTTTCCCTCATATTTGCATTAATTGGCATACATTTTCTACTTTGATCCATTAGCGATCACATATAAACTAATTTTGACGTCATTGAAATCATAAATGTAAAGGAAAATTGATGATAAAAGGTCTATGCCGATAATTTTTGAAGATACACTTTCTCGTAATATTCGGAAAACCAGTCATTGGTAAACGCTAGTCGCAAGGTAAGATCAAAGTTTCTGAGAGCATGTATCTGTTATTTGGCTCAGGCGCGTTACACACTTAACTTTTTACATATCTTACATAGGTAAACAGGATTAAAACTATTTATGCGCATTTTCTTGCACACTTTGCAATTTATCAAAATTTCCAGACAAAAACCATTGACAGAGGCATCAAGGCTGTTCGGTTTGTTATAAGGGCGAGAAATGCGATTTATGGACAGGTGGTACCCACGATTCTTGTAGTGACGTCATTGATGACAAGTCTTTCTGGTTTGTGGTCTGAAATGTATTGTTTCGCAGATTCGGCTGTATAAATGTCTTATTTATAAAGCATTTATTTAGTCACACTGTAACTAAGCTCAAATAAGGCCTGAATATTTTCACAACTGTACGTTTATGTTAATTAGTCGTTATCTTCATCGATATGTATAATACCTGTGGTAGGACTAAGACAATTATACCATTGATGAGTTTATTTATCGAGGTTCGTTTTTATGTTATGCGGGAAGGGTCAATGATTACTAATGTGATAAAGTATGCTGATACATTATCCTTCCACTTCATTTAACATTGCGTCACTTTGAGACGTAAATAATAGCTTATATCTCTTACTGCGCAACGACATAATGCTGGAAAGACTTTACCCTTCCCTTTCAACAATGGAATACTAGAAGTATTGTGAGAATTCACTGCATCATACTCTATATCAGGGCCGTAGTAAGTGGGGGGTAGGGGGCAATTGCCCCCACTTTTCTGCCAAGTGAACATTTTCAAAACTTTAGAAATACGGAATTTTCCATCTTGCAATTAACTACCAACCGCTTGCCAACGTTTCTTTTAAGTTAGCTGGTTTTCAAGTCCTGTTTTGCAACATCTCGTTTGGCTAAAGTTTTACTAAATGAAGAGTTAGCCGATGAACTTAGTTTGTGGCGAACGTCTTCGCCCCCAACCCCCTCCAATATGTAATATCAAATGTAAGCACCTGAGGTGCTAATCGTCTGACTTCTTCTGTTGCAATAATGAGTACATTCAATGATCAAAGGATGATCAAGAGACCTAATGTTATATCCTTGCTTAAAGGATTAATTAGCTTCCTTACATTGGTATATTGTGACTGGTCCATCTCTCTAAATAATCAGTGACATAAAAACAAATTCAATGGATAATCTGAAATAGGTGAAAGAAACGTATTAAACATTCAACAGTCTTTTTTGCTCCATAAGGCAGATTTTATATGTCAATCTCTTTGGGAAAGGCTACAGTCATTTACCATGTAAACGAGGCCTTACTCTACAATTTGGTATGAGATAGGATCTGACAAGAATTAATTCTCGACAAGGTTTGCGGCACGGGATGGACTGGATGGACATTTTTTGTTTCTAGCCCTTCAAAATGTCGATGACACATCCTAGGTGCTGACGGGTGTCCTTATATCAGAGGGCTCCAAAACTCGAAAACTCTGAAATGTCAACAATGTCAAATTAGGGGAAATTTCTAGACAGGAAATTACGTTCTATCCAGTGGAGTGTTTTCCGATGATGTAAATGAAGTGATTCTACACAGACCCCATCATCCCTCTTTTCCACTGTCGTCCCTACCCCACTTTTGTTATTTTAACACAGGCGAACCCAATCTCGAATTCCTGGTGCTGGATCATGTCATATCTACTCTGTATGAGGAAATGCTCTCTAATGCTGAAAATGTGATTAAGCAGAATCCAGTAAGGATGTCACTGGTCATCTCAGTATGACATACTGGGTTAATGCTTTCATTGCTGTTTTTCATAATAGGCAATGTAGATTAATTGACCCTAGCCTTTCCGTTATAATACAGATTGCAATGCTGGCTGTCCTGGAAGCGGCGAGAATTGAGATACTTGGCCATTGGTTGTGGTTAGTTGTCTGGTCAGTATCTCTTTCGTACATTATCGTATTAAATAGGATAAAAATTCCATCCTTAAAACCAGAAACATTTTAAAATCCTAGGCATTACTTACTTTTGTCATTCTACTAAACATAAATAATGTCTTCATTCGACTGGATGACAAGGAAGAGGCTATTTGATTCAGTCTTGCCACAAGTTAATCAGGGCAGGAGACAGACTCACTCCTTTACTTTCTTTGCCATGAAAAAAATTGAGGAATATTAAACAACGCGTGAAGTCACAGCAATAAGCAATGACAACGTATTAAAAACAATCTTGTTATTGATTACAAAAGATCAGACTCGTGATTCGAAATCGTTGATACAAAGCGTTTTCCTAGAAGGTTGCATTCTGTTTGTAAGCATTAATTTCGTAGGGCTGAGGAACTAATTAATCGATCTTGGGCGTGTGGACTATGTTTTTAGGGTTACATATATGAAAACCATTTTGATTTTAAAAATGTGTCCCTCGATTAAGAACGGGTTTAATGTTTAGAGAGGATCAATTCTACGTAACATGACATTGCAGCAGAACTTACTCGAAACTCATTGTCTCTAGTGGGACACTAGCGATTTGTTTTAAACTTTTCCTAATCTTTCTGATGTTTAATACAATATCACAAGTATCAGACGAAAGGATTTTTTTCGAGTTTGACCACTTCTAAGGGCGGCCGTCAACAAAATAAAAGGACTTGCCTTAAAAAAACCAAAAATTGTCGGAATTCTTTGCTGTATACTTGTGATTTGACATTTAGGTGAGTGGGAGTGGGATCCTATGAAGAAAGCTAGGCTTTGAACTGTGAATAAATCTCTTCTGTTCAGTTTTCTGATCATCCTCACAATTGTGCATTACTAATCGCACCGAATTGATGGGAATTGGTTTACAGGTGAATTAGGTGGGCACTCATGCACACAAACATGAATAGTGGTGTTAAAGGAGTTCCCTCGATATCTACGTAAATCCTAAGTTGTGGCTGAAGACGTCATATTGGAATTTAGATGTAGGAAGGGGGCGTAATGAAAGGGATGCCAAAATAGTCTTATTTTATACCTTGAAAGAATCAAGCATTCAGAAATATACGACACGCTTCTATATCGACTTGTCACAAAGCTAAATTTATGAGAAACCATTGGCCTTTGATATTTGATTTTTTACGTTTATGAAATAAAATACAACAGACGTTTTGAGCAATGCAGAAGAAGTGATTTCACTATAACAATTATAGGCAAATTGGGAGCACCTAATGACACATGTTAAAAACTAGACAGTATATAATTTGAGCTTTGGATGTTACTGAGCCCATCCCCATTTAAATGAATGCATAAACGAGGTAAACAAATAAAGATTATTAGATAAAGACTGAAGGTAAAGCATTTGGAGTTCAAGAGAATAATAGCAAACGTAATAAGTTGAACATTCAAAAAATACGACAAGCCACTTTGTATTATTATGTTACCATCACGTTTTGTCAGCCTACCAAAATTTACAGTTTTCTGTTGTTGTTCGCGACATAAGAAAAACTGACATTCCTGAGCGGTACTTTTGAAGAAATAAAACAGGATTACTTCACAGGTATTGCTGGGACTCAAACCCAATACATTTAGCTCGCTTGAGACATTTTGTGTATTGTTGTACAGTTGTGTCTTATTGACTTTTTACTACATGATTTCTTAGGCCTACATGCGTACAAGAGTTCAATGAGAACGTTGTTTGTAACGTTCAGCGTCTAATAAGAATAAAAATCTTTTTTAATAATTCCATCTTAATTCCTTCCCTCCTGCTTTCTTTACAGCTGCTCAGTCAGCTTAGCTACGTACTTTTGTTGTTTCAAAAGCTCAACTGGTAAAGCAGGAGGTTTCTTCCAATTTGCTCACATGGGACGTTCGTCACCTTCCATTTATGGCTACATGACTTCAAGCTCTTCACCTTAACGATCCATAATCTCAGCCAAAAAACCTTACTAATAATTTACCTATTCTATGATTGTCTCAGAAGGTGTGACCGTTCGTATGCCAACGCCAACAAAAAATTCAAACAACTTCTCTTTACTGTACATTAGCTATCATAATAAATACAACAATTCAATTTAACAAATACAAAGAAAATTTTGTCCATAAGATTTTGTTAAAACGATTCACCATCTTTTACTCTGTAGGTGATAATAGGAGAAAAATTTACATCTTATGAATAGAAATGTCAAGACATAAAAGTAAATACAATATTTGTACAACACAAATCAAGGGTCATTTTTGTATTGAGGAAGTCAAAGGTCAATGTCCAGTTTGGTCGAACGGTACTGTTTACTTTGTCCATGTGTTATGAGGTACGAATCGTAACAATTTGATACTTGCAGAAATGAGAATGAAGTTACTAAAACTCTAAAAAACAAATTTTATGTCCAGGGTGACAACCCAATGCATGGCCTTGTGCTTACTGGGAGGAACGATTTGACAACTGGGTTACCAAAAGTTGTTTCTCAAAGGTGAATTTGGGATGTCACGATTTGCTGGTTTAGTCAGTACAACTTTACGAAAACACTGTGAATATACCCCATAGCTGGCAGCCATCTTTTACTGACCGAAGCTTTTTTTCCTTGAACGAACAAAAATGTAATGAAGTTAGCCTCGCTCTACAATGCCTTCCTTTCTCTACAATAGTTGGTAAACAGACACACTGCCAAGGTTGAAACCTTCTACATATTGATATACAAGAAAAGTGGAAACTGTCACTTCATCTGTTCACTGTGTTCTCTTAAACCCAATTGTAGAGCGGAAAAATCATCAATTGTAGAGGAAAGAGGGCATTGTAGAGCGAGGAAGATTTTCTCTGCATTGTCAAGCGGAAAAGTCAATTTATTACTTTTGCACCAAAATGTTCCTGGAGTATTTTAAGTTACATAAGGTCTTAAAACACCACGTTAGATGCTATTTGTTTTATTTGCAACAATTCATATAAATCGTAGTTTTCAACGTTTCGGTGATCGCTGGGACTTCCTTTAAAATTGTCATCTGGAATGACTACATTACTTTCATAAACTACTCTATGGATACACTGAAAGAAGCTAATTAACGACTAGTTTCACTAAGCAGAAGAGTGTTAGATAGCATAATACCAGTCCAATTGAAATTAATTACGTTTACACTACCTTATGCAACCTACATGACACTGTATTACAATGTAATGTAATGTAACGTAACGTAACGTAACGTAACGTAATGTAACGTAACGTAATGTAATGTAATGTAAGGTAAGGTAACGTGATGTAACGTTAAATAACGTAATGTAACGTAAGGTAACGTAAGTTGATGTAACGTAAGGTAATGTAATGTAGTGCAGTGTAGTGTAGTGTAGTGTAGTGCAATGTAATGTAATTTAACGAAACAGTATGACACAAAGACCCAAAGCACACAATTACAATCGAATGTACTGAACTGGAGCACACTATAACCCTATACAGTCCTAAGGACAACCGTATTCTTCCTGTCAACGTTTCCAGGTCACATTTACTCCAGATAATCACATCGTAGTAGCAGTTATAGTCTCTAATATTAAAGGTATAGACGAGTGACTGGAAACCGAAAACACGGCTTTAAAAATGGCACCAAATTATTATAATCCGGAAAACCTTCACCAATATGCTTGCATGTTTTCTCTCGTATCAATAAAGTAGATTGACCTGTTTTCTTGAACAGCTTACTTTAGTATCATATTTGAGCTGCTTCGTGTCTTATCAACGTCCTAACACTAAGAATTTTCTAATAGTTTTTGATATCCGCAATGAGGATATGTTTCCTTAAAGGCGCTAAGAAACAGACAAAACAGCTGGTGTGGTAACGAACCTTTTTATTCAAAGTCGTTTGTATTCACTATTTTGTAAAGCAGGTGAGAAATCATGTGTCGTGATGTTTGAGGAAGCAGACTTAACACTATTTGATACAAGAAATTCTAAACTTTGTTAACAGAAGGTCAGTAATGACGAGAACAGTTAGTAGAGTTTTTGTGGACTTACGGATAAAATATAACCTTTATTTACCCACAAGGTCAATCAGAATGTAAAGCAATAATTTTACCTTGATTATCAACAGATGTTGCAAAAGTTATAATAAATTTTAAGGGAACTTCAATCCATTTTCCACATCCAGAATAGGAATGTGCTCTGTCAATGCCAGTACAACATGTCGCCTAACAATCCGTTAAAATGTTTTTAATTATGAGCAAAGCTTTTGTACACGCCGCTGGTTATAAAAACACTCCATTTTCAGGTGCTAAAAATATACAAGCAAGGAGAAGGCTCTTTCCAAAATAAGACAGTTTTCTAACGGCCTGTGTAAAATCCTGTGCTGTCTTGTTATCTTTGGAAATTCACTTATTCCTGTGCGATGCAATTCTAGACGGGGAGTAGAGACGACCTTGAGTTCATGTATCCTGCAACACAAAATGTTCTGTAAACAGAAAATGTTTAAAATGACGAGGATTGCTTAAATGCTATTGTATGATGTACATTCAAGTAGTTTTCTGCGAACATAAAAGCTAATATATTAATGCTAGGGGAGGTGTAAAAATCGTGATGCAAAACATACTGTTTTTATGAGGAAGGGAAAACCACAACGATTTTCACATATTGTTATCTTGCTCCTGTTTGGTATTACACTTCACACATTACTATGGCAACAGTAAGAACCTTAGAAGAATCTCTGCAATGATGATTTTGTAAGAATGCTTTAAGTATCGACCTTCAGGCTATCGATGAGGTTGGTTACCTCATGCGGTATATAACCTAAATTATAAAAAGCCTTGGAACAGGAAACAATCTTTAACTGAGCAATTTTAAGCTGTATGTATGCATAAATAGATGGAATTCCTTCCTTAAAAAAATGAGGAAAATTAGCTTCATTAGAAAATTTGTGCATCGTGTTCATTGTTTTTGTTTTTTATCTAAGCTTAGTTCGGAAAAAGTCTCGTCCGGCCAAGTGACATCAATACATGTGACTGAGGAAGTATGTTGATACTGAAATAGATTTGAAATGGTTAGCACAGTTTGTTATTATAAAAAAATTCTCCTCATTTTTTGCCAGAGGTTTTGTTGATTTTATGGGAGGTGATGTACCAGTACCACTGTTGGTTTTCATTATTCACCTAAGGTTTCTTAACACTCCAGATCTGCATTGGTACAATTTTCCTCTTTTATTGTACGTGTTTCGCCAACGTTTGCGTTTCGGAATTATTAAAATACTCGAGGAAAATCGCAGTTTTTTCACTACAACACAGGTCCGTGTCCCCATCAGCTACGACAATGGGCCTAAAATAGTCTATTAGGTTTTACAAGTCTAGTCCTTGAAAGAAGTGAAGACAATGGATTTGATTTTCCTTTACGAAACACGTCTGTTTTTATACTCCTAGATTAACAGCAAATATACAATATTCCAAACCAAGAATTTTCTTACCAGCAAACAGTTGTAATGTAAACTAACGAGGAGAACTAGGCTATGATCAGCTATCTCTCACACATGCCGAAGAAATAGATGCTCGAAAGTAATCCTATTGTAAATCAAACGTATATCAACATTAGAGTTTTCCTCTTCTCATTTTCAAGAAAATTTGCATTGTCAGGAAAACTAACTGATTGACTAGTTATAATACGTAGCTCAGGAATTAATATGATAACCGTACTGCTCTGTTTGTAAAGTGAACAGAGCCAATAAAATAGTAGCTACGTACTAGATTCAACCCTTTGTTGCAAATAGCACCAACCTCTGTCATAGAACCCTTTGAAAATTAAACTACGTCCACCTCCTAAAGTGCAATGACTTTGGTTTTATCATTGCAAACAATACTTTGCTTACCAAGTTTATGAAACGGACAGTGTCTTTTAATCTCCTCGTTAATAATACTTTAGAGGGACGGCAGATCAAAGAGATCAGCTTTATAAAATAAAACGATGATGTGACATGGAGCAAAAAAATAAATGGAGTATCCACATTCGTAACATTAACAACATTTGCTCTCTTTGTAAAGATTATTTCAACATTTCAAACACAACTTGTAAGTGGAATTCTGATGAAAGGAACTTCTTTGTAGTGGAGTTCTATTGTGTGTTTGTACCTTACTTTCAACTTTTTCTTCAAATCTTCATTAAGCTACCAGCGACTCCAAGAGATTAATGGAGAGAGGATGTCACCAATTACCACAATTTCTCGATCGTTGATTAATTAATTGATCAATTATCTGTGCGTTAATTGCACGTGACAGCAATGAATGGGAGCAGAGGTCATCCTAGCTGGGAATTGAACTCAAGCCCTCCACTTTCCTTGCAGATGCTCCTTTAACTTTATACTGGTAACCTTGAGGCTGTAGTGTGTGGTTTTCTTCCTAGGCTACTTCAGAGTGCATCGCATTTTGCTGGTCGCCATGGGAAAATATATGAAAAAAGTTAATGTCGTGTGAGGATTTGCCTTGAAAACTATAAGTGCTATTGATGGAGGACAGAGAACTAAGTGTTCTGGGGATGGATTCCACCAAAATCTGTGTGTAGATTAACGGGTATAATAATTAGGAGTAAAATGGAGCTATGGCAGACATTTACAACCAACGAAATAAATAAAGAAATTTCTCTTATTAGTTTGCTAGTTTGAAGAATGCAGTATATTCATCTTTCGAAAGCAAATATATTGTTAAGTTGGTTGTTAGTCAAATTAGTGTATACGCATAACGCATGATAATTTTAGGAATTGGTTCACCTTACACAATTAAATTTTCCGCCAGCAGAATTATTGATTTTCTACAAATCTTAATACGATTACATTTTATAGCCTAGCAATACTCGTTTTGCAAATCAGCACGAAAAAAAGAGAATAAAACGTTTGAAAAATAAGAGTATTTTGATTAATTATAGTAAACAAGACGAACTAATACACCTTATAGCTTCATTAATCCGTACCCTAATATGCCGTTTGCTAATTAAATCCATCTTGAAACATCGTCATTTTACAATTTTGAGTGAATGTCTTGCTAAATCCATAATACATTATTCTTATTATAGGAAGCTTTGGGAAACGAATGTAGTTGATAATGCCCACACTCGCATTAGCCGAGCACGAGATAATCTTAAAAACTCGTTCTTTCATGAAAAGGATTACAATATATACAACATATCAAGAGGCACTTCCATGGTCAAATTGTAGTGTTCATTCCTGGTAATATTTCAGACTGGAAATTGAAGCCAGTAGTAGACCTGAAGAATGGTACATTTCCAGTCGCGATGACACCTTGGTAATCGACAACATCAACGCTCACTCTTGGTTACTACGGCAACCGAATATCAAGTAGAAAACATCCAAAACTCTACCTCTAGAACCAACATCAACAGTTCTTCCGTCTGAATATATACTTAATACCCACAGCTTTACAATGTAATAATGTAGCAAATATGTGCATATTTTTTATCTGGATTGTTTAGCATCCATTTGCAGCTCTCTCTGCTAATCTGTTCACATAGGAAAGGTCTACGGATCCCTCAGCCAACGGAATTCACATGTGTACCATCTTAGTAAATAATTCACAAAATTGTTGTGCCTTGGGGCTACTATACAACTATAAAGTAACATAAATTTGTAACGTTACAACCTCTTTTGAAGACGATTATCTATCCGCGACTTTTCGACCTACAAGGCCTTATTCATGCGACAGAATGAAGAATACGGACTCAACTCATAGACTAAACTTAGATTTCGACTTTCGTCAACAACCATATACACGCTTATTCCTTTTTCACTATAATTTCCAATGCTTTCTCATGTTCGTTAGTCTTACATGTTTAAAATATATATATATATATATATATATATATAATATCTCACAGGCACAGTGCTTTTTCATACATTTCTCAACAGTGGAGCATTACCACAATAGCTGCATTAAGCGGGAGCCGACAGGTAACCCTCGACTCAAAAGCCAACACTTGAACCTCCGTGCCATCACAGCACAAAAGATTTGGCGAAGGACTTTCAAAGTCCTTCGTATTACGAGACGAAACCTAGCGGTGGGTAAGGGGAAATTCATGAATTTTTTCTGTGTTTTGGCTTAACCTTTCATCAGTGTCAGATATATGTAATACCTCAACAGACACAGTGCTTTTCATATATTTGTCAAGAGTGGAGCATTACCACCATAGTTGCGGTAAGTGGGAGCCCACCGGGCTCAAACTGGTAACCCTCAGACTCGAAAGCCAACACTCAAACGTCCGTGCCATCACAGCACAAAAGATTTGGCGAAGGACTTTCAAAGTCCTTTTTATTACGAGACGAAACCTAGCGGTGGGTAAGGGGAAATTCATGAATTTTTAATGTGTTTTGGCTTAACCTTTCATCAGTGTCAGATATATGTAATGCCTCAACAGACACAGTGAGCTACAAATTTATTTTGCCATCATAGTAACCTTGTTTTTACGCACACAAAATTAAGTCAATCTATAGTTTAGTTCCAAAATAATGCTCCGAGTGCTAAGCATATCTAGTCTAAAAAACTTGATAAATAGGCGTTTGAAAGTTTTGCAACTAAGAAGTAGAAAAACACTTGCCATTGATTGCTCTCTATTTTCAGCAACTCTGCACGACAAACAATGATAAGGAATGACTCCCTTTATGTATAATAAATAGACATAGAAACCATCTGGTAAAAGAGACAATTATCAAGAGTAAAGCCACAAAGATAAAAACTACTAGCTCAAGCAATTTCAACCATGGAGTAAGTCAAGAAAGCTGGACATTTGCAAAATCCTCTTATGCCACGAGATAAGATCAAAAAGCTGGTCATTAGAGCAATGGTATAGACTAAATTTGGAAACATCAAGTAAATGCTATTCATGTCCAACTCAGCTGCACTTTCCACAACATTTAGTTGGAGTTTTTGTAGCAATGAAAATTACTTGCTGCACTTCTGCTCTGTTTGTAGTTGTTTATGGTGGTAAGGTGTAGTAACAAATGGTCAAAATGTAGCACAAATATAGATCAGTCCTTCCAATCTTGATTACAACTAGAGCTGCAATTCGCCAATGTATGTTCTCCTAAACGACTCAGCAATTATCTCAACAAATAAGAGCATATTTCCACAACTTCAATCGAGTTTTCCAGTTCAAAGAAAAGGTTGTAAAGTTTGTAGTCAGTTACTGGTTTGAAGCTCGTGTGTCGTTCGCTGCAGAAGTGTGTTCGTTGCTGCACAAGTACGGTATTACCCTGAAGTTCTTGAACTGCATGACATATTACTTCTTGTCTATGGCATTAGATAACAGCGTAGTGAGATTCATGTGTCTAAACCCAAAGTAACGCAAAGCATAAGATAATAATGGTACAAGGGTACATTAAAGTAATTTGTGTTTAAACAAAGGGAACAATTATTGCGTGAGTTTCTGATGCGGACGCATCTACGCTAGTGCTGCCCTGTAACTTCTTCATGCTTACCATGTGTGTATTTCTTATTGAGAACGTCTGTGGGCCATTAGAGCAAACCCTAGGTACATGTTTGTTTTCGTTATCGCTGACACAAATTGTCGGATTAATTTCAAAGGAAGAGATCAGTTTCCTTCTGATCCTACCACTTTCTCACTAATCCGCTGGTCAATCGCTTTGCTTTCACGGGCAGACAAGACATTGCTCGACTAAAATCTACAAAACTGCTTTCTTTAGAACATAGAATACAAAGAACAAAGACATTAGGCAACAAAGCAAAAGTTGTATTTCCGTCGTCAAACTCAAATCATTAAAATATCAGATTTACTCCTCAAAACATTTGAACGGATTCTTCCAATTTTATTACTCCCTCATCATCTTCGTCATCCGAGCTTACCACTGCTTAAGAAAAGTTTTACTATCGTGCTCAAGACAAATCTGAGAAATGGAAGTACCGGGTCAAGAAGAAAAATTACAAATAAATTGAATTAGAGAATCATTAAAGAGCAGTGATGTGCCTAATAGGTCTCACGTTGTTTATACCTGATAATGCGGACCTCATTGGCGACAGATCGTGACGTCTTCAGCGGAGGCACCATTTAATTTTATGCTTCCTTTATTTGTTTTTCTGTAACTTGATATAAAAACCCAAGAAATTTTAAGCTATTCTTTTATCTTCTACGTCTGGATGTAGTGAAGAGAATGTCTCAGTAAATTGTACGTGCTTAGTACGTTTCTCAATTGTACTTCCACATCATTACACATTGGCGACCAGGATAACCATGCAAGAAGTTTTCAAATAGAGCATGAATATTTACAGAGACACTGACATCATTGCAGTAAAGCTGATTAAACTAACCATTCAACTTTATAATGACAAAGAACAATAGAAACTAATTTGACGTGAGGGCTGGAAGCCAGCCAAAATGAATCCAAAATACATGATTTCGAGTTCCATTGTGACATAAAAATAATTAATAGATAAGGTCTTACTCCTCGAGTTTTACAAATAATGGAACTCCTTAATAGATTTATCAAAAAATTGTCTTGGTATTGGATTAGGCTTTTCTGATTCGACAATTTTGTTTAGTAATGCACTGACACTGTAACGATCCAACAAAACGAGTACTTTAAATGTGCATCCTTGACCGACAATGGCTTAGGCAGTATTGGATAATTGCAACGCCTAATGACAAATCAAAATTAGTGTCTGTGATATTAACCATGGATAATCAGCCCACCATAATAAATTAAGCAACGGAAAAATACTTCACTGTGTTTAAATAAGAGTCGCACGGGCCATCCTTCTCACGCGCGCATATCCCTGGATATATTATTCTCATTTTAAATTGTCTTACAGTCTCACTTTTGTTAAAGACCCTACTTTTAATTATCAACAGCCAATCTTTAGACTCGTTAGCGACCAGAGGCCGGAACATTTACGCAAATCGACTTATGCACCGTGAATGAGCTATACCAGCAGCCTCCGAAGCAAAATTATCTTGGGCCATCCCTCTAGCGAGAAAACATTTAATATTCCGTAAAACATGTGGGGCGCGAAAGCGAGCACATGGCCTGTTAGTGTGTCTAGCGATTTAAAAATCCTTAATGATAAATTGTGAACCCTATTCAAGAAGGATATCATGCTGGACTGTAAATGTTAAGCCAAACCAAAACGCTAAAGGATATTTGGAAAGAAAACAATATCTATGTTTTAATTTATCTTATCAGTACAGACGCTAACTGAGCCAAATTACCAATCGAATGAAACTTTCTTGGAATCTACTTGATCTATCCACTGTGCTGCTCGTTATGGGCTCTTGCCTACGAATTTTCTTTATTTTTAATAATGATTTTGCGAAAGTAAATTTCAATAAGAATTGGAAAGTTATTAAAAATTGATTGACCTCAAGACACCAGTCTCGCGACAAAACATTCTTGAGGACATTTGTATTCGACGTTTTGTTGTCATTTCTGTCCTCTGTTTTACAGAAAGAGAAAATGTGACATTTTTAGAAAATGAAACTCGTCAACAGGGCCAAGAAAAACCAGCAAAGAAACAAAAGAACCCTTGCAATGCCGTCATTGTGATTGTCTTGTTAAGAACGATCTGCGAACTTAGGTCTCTTTCAAGTTACTTTAATGATATAAGAGCTGCCAGAAATAACTTGCTTCTTGATTTCCATGTGGAAAAAAGGATGCCCAACTGTTATGATAGTGGACTAAACAAATTGATATTGGTGGTCTTGGTCAGACGTTGAAGATAAACTTGACTTTATTATTTTACTTCATTTATATACTATGGCAAGACATGCTACTAACATGCTTAGAGCAACAAATTTGATTTTAAGTTTAATGCCAATTCTAAAACGTTAATAAATAAACAAACGTTTTAGTGACAGGTAAACGTAAGTTAGGCCGAGATGAAACCTCTGCTAGGTCAATATGTGAGCTCGCAAGGATCACTTCCACACGCGAAAATGACGTCATAACCCTATGAAGATTAAAGAAAATAAGACGTAGACACAGACCAAGTGATCTTATTTCATCGTCACTTCCTCCTGAGAAGTTAGTAAATGACTCTAGACAAGGTTTATCTGCAAAAAGTGGATTTCCAGCTGTAAATTAAAGAGGCCTATAAAGTTAACGTGATCTCCTTATGATCAACACACTGAAGGATTGCACGAACGGAAATACTTTATGTAAAATCAGCCTTCTCAACTTGTATTGGTACTGCATTTTGTTGAAGGGTCTTACGTTTTTATCAGACTGTTAGGTCTAACAGAAAACTACGAAATGAAAACTGTGCATTTCAAAACTAAACGCTCTATAATCTGTCTTAACTATTTCGCGTAATCCATGGCGTGTTTGTAACATTTAAGTCTGGTCCTAACAAAATTTTTCTTTAAAAATCTTCCAACCAAGTCTGAAGATGTGCAGAGGGAGTGGGAGGTAGCCGCGGCACATCTCTTAATGCTCCCATGTCCCCAGGAGACAGGAGAGATCAATTTTTGTTGTCCATCTAACGCTGGAAGGAAATCGTCAAACAAGTGGGGCAAGTGGGGGGGGGGTAGTAGTGAATAGGACATAGAAGTGAATGTTTCTCACATGTATCCTGGTAGCACAGATTTAGCAAACCAAACGTACATGTACACAGAAAATCAGCATCGACTATCAACAGCTCAGAATAATTTGACAAAATAAAACCGTAGCCCTCTAAAGTGTTACACAAGACCAATGGCAGTTTCCTCATGAAAATCACATAAATACACAAGTACGCCCAAACGTGTCCCCATTTATTTTTACTAACGATGTATTTCGTTCGGATTTGAACTTAACTTTACACTAGTATTAACAACTTTACAGGCCCAGCCTTGTGCAAATTCGAAAACTGCAAACATGTCTTATCTCATGCTTCTTCCAAATGAGAAAAACAAGGGTAATTATAATTCTTGATTGTTACTTTTTAAGTTGCTGACACAAAACAAGGTTCAGTAAATAAAATTACAACTCAAGAAAATTAGTAATCTTTGCAAGTAAAGCACACACGATGACTAACTAGAGTACAGATTGAAATGTATAAATTATCTACTATTCTATCCTATGTACGGGATATACCGCATTAGAGAGTGGCGCATGATCAGTTCTTATGGCTGAAGCAAAATCTCCTTAGAGTTCCCTGTAAGAAGCAGCGTTCCAAATGACTATTGCAGGACTAGTGTTGAAAGGATGGCTGGATTCATCCTTGATCATTGAAAGACAAACGCGAACTTCATTCCGACGTCTATCTATAGTTGGGTAAAGTCTCCCTCTTACAAGAATTTTACCGGTACACTGCACACGTTTTTGCTATTACGTGAGAGTGTTCTCTTCATAACTATTGAAACATGATAGCAAAAACTGATTGCCTGTTACCACCATATTGTTTCCGTTAAGAATACATAATCTATAACTGAAGAAACAAAACGTTTGCACTTTGATTAACACAATGACTTTAGCGAATGTTTCCAAGAGAAGAGTACACAAATTCCATGAAATGGGCAAAAAAATAACACATATTATGAATTCCAAGCCTTTCAGCAATTCCTGTTATTTCACATAAAAACATAGGGGCACACAATTTGTAACATAGTCTTCAAAAGATGGCATACGCTACCACATGTTTCTGTTAACAAGTTCTCACAGGACGCCCTAAATAAAGAAAACTACCATCTGATTTGGCAACAAATGGGATTGTAATAACACTGCTAGCTAGTATCTTTAGCGATATAAGATAAACTCTGCTCATTGAATCGGAATAAGAGACATAACCCTCAATAGTGGTACAGCTTACAGATTACTTGACTCGTAAACAAGAACATCTTGCTCAAATCAACGTATGGGGAACCTTCCTCGGCATGCCCCCAGAGCAACTGTCTTCTGATCGTCCTCTTGTAAACGTGACATTGGTCTTGTTTCAAGACAAATGGGGCAGATAAGGGCATTGTTAATATCTATGAGCAAGAAGTTACTTCGAACTACGGAAGCCGCGTCAGCCGTGAAAATATTTTGCAAAAAGTAATATTGGCAAATTTAACTAGTACTACCATACAATAAGAAGGAATAGATCTGGACTTCGTGTGAGGTAAGTAATCAATGTGAACCAATAAATGCCGTGGGCTATTATACGGCAACTAGGCTATGAAACTAGGTTGTATCTTGTGCGCCATTTTGAAGGGAAACACGATCCACAAGCAAAGTTCTGTTCGAGATCACCTTCATACTCAGACAGGTGATTTTTGTTACTTGACTAACATCTTGTAGATTGAAAATTCTCGTGAGAATCCTTGTCTTCTCCTAAATGAAGCAAAATTGCAGCTTTTATATCTTAAGTAATATGGGGCCAAATTGCAATAAAAACTTAATGGTTTGCAACACGCACTCCGATCATGTGTTCTCCAGAGAAAGCAGTTAAAACTATATTGCAGATTTGACGCACATCTTTGCGAGCTTACCATGTATGTTTGTCATCGTTTCATCAAGACGAAGTTTCCATACACTAGGTCACTAATTTCAAGATTGAAATAAAAGCCTCAATTATCAATTTCAAGTACAGCGTTAACTTTAAACATTTGTTAGACTTTTCAATGGAGCCCCACATTAATATCACCAAACTATTTTCTTTTAGCGGGATCAATTTATGTTGATAAAACTAAACTGTCAATTGTTAGTGTTGGTTTTCGTCTGTCTCCTCCGTCACATAATTAGGAGAAATGTTTTCTCCTTTGATTATTTGCAAATGACCAATGATTTAGATAATAAACACGGGTCTAGAACTACGACACGAATTGAAAGAAGCAATACATAAACAACCCCTTGCATGTATACAAAAGACAGTCCATCTGTAATCGAAAAGTTGCCAATGAATCTTGGACAATCAGCATTTTTCTTATCAAAACGTATGAACACAGACGTCTCCATTTTTCATCAACTCTTTTGTCTTTTATCTGAAAGTCGCGTGTCTTCCTTCAGCATTGTCGACGCATACCGTCTGTGGTCTGACTTTTCTTTTTACTGTTGTTTTGCAGAACAAGAAGGGACGCTGTGCCTAGTTCCTTTTTATTCCGCGATAAATCTGGCTTCATTCTTTTCTAAAAAATGGACGAATTTTAGTGTTTATTAGACAATGGAAACGAGAGAACTCTCGGTCGAGTTAGTTGACAACAGGAACCTTGACTAAATTACTTCCATGACGGGTATAGTACAAAGATGCTTCTCATTCTTAAAAAATGAACGCGCTTTAGATAGAACGCAATAAAGAAACATATTAGACAGTTCTCTTTTTCAAGAGATCAAAGCACGTTGTCAGCATATTAGAGTTGTCACAACAATCTAATTATGGAACAGTTGAGAATACAGTTAGGTGGTTTCAGTAATCAGATTTGTCTAATGTCATTGGAAGATAGACACTAAAAGACAACGCTTTGTTTACTATATAGTCAAATCACGTATGTTAACATTTCTGATTCATTTCCAATTCAGACAAGGACGTCACCTTTTGGTTTGACGTGAGGAAGGAATGAAGTACTACATGATCTCGTGGAAGATGATAAACGTCTGACAGTTTTTTGAGTAACCCTTATTTCGTGGGAAGGAGGAATTTAAATGCTACTATATCTTAAGCTGAAGGTTGATCTTATAAAGAAAATACTAGAGAAACATCCCTGAGTGATAGGTGGTATGCATCCAGCACGTACTCGATCTTATAGCCTTATTATGCAAACACCACACCAATGAAAGCCTGTCATTACCACCTTGTAATTTTGCAAAACATATGTCCTTTAACCAAACTACAAATCCTCAGTCATACTACAGACTAAGGCCTTGTGAGTTGAAAATTCGCAGATGGATCGCTCTCTTCAGCAAAAGGACATTTAAGTTACAATTTATATATGTTACTTGATATGTACTATCCCCACGGCATCACATTTTTGTTAGTCATTTACGATGTCCTTTTCATTTACGAGCAAAGCAGGCTTTTTAGTTGGTTCCCGTATGACTTGAGTATTCACACGTAACAGAATTGTTTTGGATTTGAGTGTGGCTTTGTGTCATTATAGATAGCTTGATCATTACGATAATGGTCATTTTATCACTGGAGGTTAAACGAAGTTGTAAATGGAACCCAGTTTCCCATCGGATAAAATCAGGAAGTGACAAATGAAAATGAGCAACGTACTAGTAATCACTTAAATTGAAAGTTAACACCTTAACACCTTGAGCTTAAAAGAAGTTTTTATTGCCGTTGTAGAGAGCAGCAGGGGTAATGCGTAAGGTGTGTGGTGTAAATTTGCCAAGACCCTTTCCGACATTTTGTGATACAAAAATGACGTATCACGATACAAAAGACACTAACATTCTTTATTTTCTTTCTTCCTTTCTATCATTTATTCTTTTCTTCTTTCAATGGCAACTTAAGACTATTACCGCATCAATCTATCCCGCGGTCTCTTGTCTAATTTTATCAAAATCGGTTCATTTTCCAGAAACTAGTGTTTATCAGGACATCAAGGATTCTTTGATAACATCCAAATTTTACATTTATTTTCCTCTGTTGGCAGCTTAATTAAGCACTAAAACTTGTCAGTAGCTTGAAATCAGCATTCACAACAGCAAAACAGTACATGTCCAATTCTTTTTTAGTTATCACTGTTATCTAAGAATCCTATTGGGGACAATCCATATCTGCAATGTTGTTAACCAGGTGTTAATATTTTTATACATATTTATTTGAACTGTTTATCTTTTGTGTTGCTACGCCACACCATTTATAGTATTCAGTTAATGTATATCATCAATGGGTTAAATGAAGATGCTTGAAAAAACTTCAGAAAATAGTATGATAAGTTTAAGTAGTGCTCATTGCTAGGAGAATAAGAATGTTGTATTGATCATTAGAAAAACCAGATCACCTAAAGCGGACGATGTATCATGCTCGATATGGTTAAGCTTTAGTTGAACACTACTTTCGTAACCGGAATGACATGGCAGCCTTTTTTTTCAACACAATCGGTTTTTGAATGGTGTTCTGTTTATATGTGTTGGCTTCAATTGAAAATGATACTTTACTATGCTCTTCCACTACGGTCATGGATCAAAAACATTCCAAGGTTTTCGGTCTGCATTGAAAAACCGATTTAACCTACTGAGAGGGAACCCTAAAATTGTGACGAGTGACGAGTTTAAGAGTAAACGACTCTTTATGTGGTCAAATAGATGCAGTCTCCTTGTAATCGATAGCGGGGACCTTAGAGTAAGAGGACATGTTTATTAAAACGTAAATGAAACTCTAACCAAACTCCAACCACAAGTGTACAATTTGATCTCTGTACTACACAATTTCAGATGAAAAGCAATGATTTGTTTTCCTTCGTTTCCTTGCTAGGCGGCTGCCTTTCAACAGTAGGGAGCTAGTAGGGAGATGAATTTTCATAATCACTCGGGCTTTAAGTTGAAAGCAAATGGGAACATGAAAAATCTGTTTGCTTATCCTTCTTGATCCGGATAAACATTGCAGCTTGCAATTTTCAAATTTTACGACTCGCGTAACACTAATAGTGTTGTATATTCTTAAGTATGGACCATTGGCAACATCTGTGGGATACCGTATTCTTGACATGTATTATTACCTGATAACAAACATAGTGACTTTGCTTTTAATAACAATTCTTGTCCAAAGAAATTTATCTTGTAGATGAATAACTGGGATTTGTGTCGTAGGAGTTGTAAGCATTAGAGATAAGTAAATGTTTCTTTCAAACTCAAATCAGACTTAAGGTTTACCTATCTGAAAAAACATTTGCTCACATCAATAATTTTGGATAGAGACTTTTGACTGTAGAGAAGATTATGATTCAATTTAATGAAAAACAGCTAGGCTGTTGATTTCTCATTACAGTACTTCATTTACGTTGTCGTAGAAGTTAGACAAATCAAATAGCTGAAGGTCATCAACCTACAAATTGCTTATGTACTTCCTTCCTTCCTTCCTTACCAACTATCCCGTGAATGAATCCCGGTATCATCTCCATATGGCGAATGTAGGAGATCCATGGGCTTTCTCGTCTGTTATGCCCTTGCGTGGGAATTTAAAGCGCTTAGCGCTATTTATGTACAGTACTTAAAAACTCAAGACTGACAAGGGAAACATTTAAGAAAGCTCAATATTACAGAGAATTAATCAAAGCAAACATATTTGATGAACGACTCTAGCCGTTTGTATGCTGTTACCATTTGTCTCGTGTATCAACTTTTTTGTTGGCGAATACACTTGAAATGTTTTTTGAAGGTCAGATACTTTCATCATGATGTATGGACTGGAGTCGGCCACAGCCCCCTCTATATAGCGTAGTTGCTAATTTACATTGGTTTCTTTAAATATAAACCTGAAACAAGGTTGTGTCAGCTAATATTCTTCACCAGTGCCGTAAAATGTGTAATAGTTTATATAGCAATATCTCTCCTGTTAATTTTTTGGCTGCTATTCGTGAAATTTTTATTAAAATAGACGAGTTATGGTTATGATATTAAAGTAATCTATTAATCTGTTTGTCACGTTCGGGTGATTCTGTAAAGAAGAAGTTGCTTATCTCGTAAGAAAATACGGAAAGTGAACCGAAACGCGACGAGAACATACGAATTTTCTCATTTTAGAACTCACTCCAGTCGTGATTACAATACTAAAAATTCCTGGAAAATACCCCACACACCGTTAATTAATTCGTCACGATCTCTAATCATGAAAAGTCGTTTTACAAAGAAAGCAAGGTGTTTTATTTACCACGTTTAAGTTTACTTGCACGTGGATTGACAAATGATCTAATTAACATCTACTTAATAGGTATAGTTACATACAATTCCAGTCATTATCACGACAGCAACCTTTCTACAAGGAGGAGAAATTTAATCGTAGGATTAGGTAAGCCCCAGTCCTCTTGCCAAGCTGACAGCGCTTTTGATTTCACCTACGACCTTCGCCGTGTAAGAAAAGGATTAACTTGAGTATAAAACGATGCTTTTGGATACTTACAAAACAGTTTACGTTTACCTGAATCTTGCAAAAAATATAGGAGTGCCTACGGTATGCATTACAGAGTTAAAAACTGAAGCTGTAGGAATCAGCAAGTTCAGAAATGCATGCCAATGAAGTTTGTAGAAGAAACGTTGATTTACGTGGAGGAAAGTGCCAGTTAAGTCTTAGATGCGGTTTGACCTGCTGTCCTTTCAGGGACTTTCCCTTTTCAGAGTATTTCTCTCACGTTTACGCTTTGAAGCTGTGATATAGAAAAAAAGCGGTAAACGCACTTAGCACTTCATTTCCACGAACTTTCTCATATTCTGTGAAAACGAGTCTTTCAACAACTCGTCGTCTTACAAAGAGGCTAGACAAACAAATTAGCCAGGAAGCATTTTCCTTTTCGTCGGTTGTCCGATAGCAAATGAAGTAGAAGCAGAATCTCAAGGTGTTGCCGTTCAATATGTGTTGAGAGAAGTTCGGAATTGATCTCACTGTGTTAAGATGGAGACAATTCATAACCACCGCTGTTTAAGTGAACATCCAAACAGAGGCCGAAAGGAATTTCTTTGTAAGTAAGGTCAACTCAGGCAGAGCAAGTACCTCTATATTTCAGGATTTACAGACTTTGACAATTGTTTAAAGTAGTGGCTGGCTTTGCTCCCACAGCGGCAGAGCACATGATTATTTCAGTAAAACTCATCAAATATTTATTAGGTTTTACAACTGCTGCTAATGAGGAGATCAGTTTGCCATTCGATCGCTATTACTGACAATCAAATAACCTTCAACTCACCGAGTGCATCAGGATTGGAATCTTCATAAGAACTGAGGATCTTTCACTGTCCCGTGAAACAAAAACAAAACGTCCAACAGCAGTATGTATGTGCCTCATTAGACGGTGTGTGTTAAAGTGAATTAGATAAACGACCTCGCTTTCAGAGAGGGAAATTCTGTGTACTATGGAAAAAAGTATAAAGTACCAGTAAAATACGTACAAGCAGGTGCTAAAAACTAATAATTTCTAGTTTTAGAAAATACATGATAGTACCAAGGACTTTCAAAGTCCTTCACCAAACCTTTGTGCCGTGATGGCACGGAGGTTTGAATGTTGGCTTTTGAGTCTGAGGGTTAGCTGTTCGAGCCCGTTCGGCTCCCACTTAGTGCAGCTATTGTGGTAATGCTCCCCCTTGACAAATATATCAAATGCACTGTGTCTGTTGAGATAGTATGTATATATAATTTTCATATATTTGTCAAGAGTGGGCATTACCACAATAGCTGCACTAAGTGAGAGCCGCCCGGGCTCGAAATATATATATATTTATCTATCTGTCTATCTATCTATCTATCTATCTATCTATCTATCTATCTATCTATCTATCTATCTATCTATCTATCT
>JANTCA010091242.1:0-34332 GCA_024741275.1 Chironex yamaguchii
CCTACAGAGTACTGGTTTTGTTGTTTTAATGTAGACAGACTCCAATACACTGAGATGAAAGGACAATCTAGCTGTGCCAATTATCCGAAAACTCTCGTCCTTATACATTTTGTCGCATTCTGAATTTTCTAGTAAATGTTGGCCTATGGCAGAATAGCATGTTGTGTATTGGAGTCCGTCTACATAAATATGCTATGCACATAGTTAATCAAAGGACTGGTTTGGAAACGCGGAAAACTTCAAATAAAACCTCTATTGTTTAGGATTCGAGGTTGATTTCGGTGGTCACGTGTCATTGACCGTGCGCACATCACATTGCAATTTCAAAGCATTGACAATAATCGTGAGCTCCTCTTCCATAAAGACTATTTGGATGCTGTTCTAGAGGAGCTATCCGCTCTTCTTAAAGTCTAGAGAGATTTTTAGGTCTTTAAATGGCCTTTTGAAAACAAATTCAATTTGATAGATGCTTGACTATCAACTTTTACAGGTACAAAATTTCTTCTTAAAGGCCTGACGATCACTTTCTTATTTATGGCATGTTGTGTACAATTGTGATCATTTCTTGTCAATCTAAACACCAGATGAATTTAGTATGCTCTGATCTTGACATTGGATTGAGTGTGGCAAACGCATCAAGCTGCATATTGCTATTTTAAGTATAGAATCCCTGTTTTATGCATGTGACACGGTGTACACGGGATATGTGTTTCGTGTTGCCATTATGTTCAAAAATATTTTTGTGAGGGTTTCTTTAATATGATTAATCATCGAATAACACCCATCTCGTCTTGAATAATCCCCCAACCTAAAGAATTACTTTGTCCCTATAAAAGGGCCTTAGCTGAGTCATTTGCTAATAATATGCTTCTTTCAAATAAAACAGCACAGGACTCATGTTAGTTGTAACTTCACCCTTTCATTGGCGATAAAAAATATAAATGAAAGGAGAACTTAGTTTTTTGTGACCAAAACGTTACAAAACCATACTTTTGCTGCATGTTGATTATTTCAAATGACACTGCAAGGGATAGATTACACACGTATAATAAGACGAGCGACAAAGCAAGGAAAGGGACCAGAAATCAAAATGGGATTTTCAACCTGACAAAACTCCTGACAGATTCTTATGATACAATACGTCCTTGAAAGGGAGCCCTTCTACTGAGCTACCATCTCGCACTTGTGATAATTAGCGTCTCTTTGAATGAATGCCCCTCCCACGTACCCAAGGCAATTTGTAAACAATTGAGTACCATCTTCACTCTATTGTGATAGATAACCTGATTAGATTCAGAAAGATTAAAACACCCTTTACAAGCGCTGATTTTTAACTGAGCACCCCCTTAAAATAACCGCCTCCCCTCGGAGAATGGAGTATGGTTCTGTTGTAGTGATTCATTTCCCCCGAAATTTCATCTCAAGCTCTTCCTACACATAAATTCCTAGGTTGACGCAAATTGTAACAACCGTCTTTCTCTGGTAAAATTTGTTCTTGAATTCATATAACAGTGAACATCGGGAATAGACTAGCCACGCAAAAGGAGGAATGAATTTCTGTAGATTTACAGCTCTAAAAAGACAGCATCTCTATTTTTCTTTGGCTAGTTTTTATATAATCGAGGAACTAGAATAGTTCCTGTATGCCACTGATTATTTATTTGAACGTCAATGAAATGATGGCAAAGAAATCGTTATTGGCTAATCAATTTTATCTGCCAAATGGCTCCTTTTCGGTAATTCTTTCGACCTTCTAAACTGGAGTAGAAAGGTCAGAGGGCCTCAATAGAGCCTTTACAATAAGTTGTCTCTGCATACGCCCACCCCTCCAATAAGCTCCCACTAAAATATCGTTTTACAAGCAAACGTACGGTGTTTACTCCAGGATTAATGTTATCTGTTTAAAGAGTTTGAGCTTCTTAATATTGCTAACATACTTCAAACCATTTTTATCACAATAATGGGTGTGTTAACTGGCGTGCACAAATGTCACAATTTTCTTGATCATGAATAAAGCCCCAGTTTAGGATTCTCTTCTGCTTCGTAGTTACATAGATACTTAAGTGAAGATACTAACTATCTTTCAGTTTAGGACTTGTATTATATAGAAACTCGTATCAGGTAAGCTTCCATATACCTATACATTTTGATCTCCTATATGATCTACATTAAACTCAGCACAGTTATTGTCAGGCATTTAAAATGAGACATTTGGTCTATCCTCAGGGACACCATAAGTGCAAAGTGGCAGTGATAGCCAGATAAAAAGGGATCTTAGCTTGTACTGTAGCCAGGATGAAATATATTGTTTGTTCCCATTTAAAACTTGTACAAGTGATTCAATAAATCATATTTTAATCAGACGAAAATCGGAGTAGGAAAATTGGTGAGGCATGGTATATTATAAATAGCAGTAACTTGGCCAGTAGAGACCCTTTATTATGTCAGGTCAGTAAGAGGAATATTTTGCCTCCACAATTATCCCATTTCGGGTATTTTTTTCAAATTATTCAGCAATTTCGGCTTTTCTCTACAAGAAGCAGGAAGCTGCCCCCACTGCTCCCGTAAAAGGAAGACAGGGAGCGCAGCTGACCCCACTATTCCCGTCTATCCAGCGCCCAAGGAAAGAAGTGTTTACAACATTCACTCGCAGGTACTGTCATCTTAAACGGGTTGTGCACGGTCATTGTCACGTGATCCGAATAAAACTGAACAATAACCTCTTCTTTTCAAGTTCGCCGCGCTTCCAAACCAGTCCTTTGATTAAATATGCTATGCATGACACAGTTATATTGATTTTTCTGCTAACTATTGATTTTATGAGCTTTGCTGTGAAAATACCCACTATTAACCAAGAAGTTGCTTAACAAGTTAAACAAATTAGAAACAAACCTAGTTTTAATAAATCATGATCTCTATAGACGCATTTATCATAAAGTGAAAAAGTCATTTGATACAACTTCACTTAATATACAACTGATTCAGGTTGTTGTCTATGGTTTTGGTACTCAAAAATCCTTAAAGTTTGAGTACTTTTATGACTGAATTGTACTGAACGCCTAAACACGAATTGAAATTTCTGCTTTTTAATACACTTTTCTGTTTATGGACATATCTTTGCATGTATGAAGCAATAGTTTTGTAGCTAAACAAAAGCATGAATGACAAGATTACTGTTGTTGCTTGTTGATAGACAGAACAGTCAGTAAGGGTAATACTAAAGCTATAGTTTGTTTATTTAATGTCACATTGAGAACATTGTTAGGATGTAATTCAATACAGTCTATAGATTTGTTTTGTTATGAGTACATCATTGCAAATTATTTTAAGAATTGTGATGTTTATGGAATCGCTCTTGTTTTCGTGGCGACTCGTGCCATAGTAGAGATTAGACATAACAGATGGAAAACAACTCTATGTTTAGGACTTTTGTACAAACAAGAACTAAAGCTAAAAACTAGCCTAACCTTGAAGAAAATGTTTCATCTTTGAGGTTTTTAACCAATATGATCTTAGTCATGCAATAGAGTCAGTCCACTGGGTTTGAGCAAGTAAATTCTTTGCACTGAACTGACATACGATTTGATTGATCTGTTTAAAATTGTAAGCTTTTATACATCCATAATTTCATTAACGACGCTTTTTCTAAAGTTAAATGTATTATTTTGCATAAGCAAAGATGCATGATGTTATCAAGGGGGTATTAAAACTTTTCTGTCTTAAAATCATCACGCAAAGGATTATTCACAGTTTGAATCCTCGACTTATCAAAATTCGATTACGTTAACATGTTGAGTTATTTGATGACAATGTTCCAATATGTTTCATAGGAGACACTAAGAAGATGTAACGTTGACTAAAATCTCGTTTGGAGACAGAAATCTCATCAGCCATATTGAACTCATTATAATGTACTCTTATTTTGTGATCTTAATCATTGTGGTTTGATCAGAAGTCAACGCATTGCACACAGTAGAAGAACAATTCTTTATAAGCTTTCTTGCAGTAGAGTAAAGTTGCTTGGAAGATATACTATTTCAATCAATAAGGTATATTTTACTGTCAGACGAACAGACCAACGCAATAATTATCACTCTTCACTAACAGTCCTATTTATACAATCACAGGTGTAGATAAATTTCAGAAAGTATGCAAAGATAAATTGTCAAATATTAAGTACCATATACTATAACCTCCAGAGTATTAATGCAGGTGACAAGAAAAAGATTCGATAAAGGAAACTACATTAGAAATACATTATTCTTGCATCAAGATTCATTATTACTAAAACGTCACTAGGCTGATCCACCTTGGTATCACCGATAAATTTTTATAACTTATCTCTACAATGTAGCTCTCACTTCACTGCATTAAGCTCAAGCTTGGTGATTTTCTACTTGTTGTTTGTACTCTTATTGTAATTTTTTGCATCCATCTGCTCCGTGTACATAACAACTTCCAATTACAAGATTCTTGTCGAGACGTTCACTTTGTACAACATTCAACACAGCCCAATTTTCGTCCGTTGATTTTACTTCACATTGCAATTGTAATCCATCACTTTGCTTTAATCTACGATCTCTTTTCTTGTCCTTCTGTTCTAAAAGGGTGCCCATAGCGTCGCTTGTGAAAAGAAAATTGACTTTCCGGTATTCTTTTCCATTGTAGCACTCTGATCTATATGTTGCTACAGTAAAAACGAGAGATTTTAGTAGGTGTATCTATATTTTAATCAGTGTTCACCGTGTACAACTAAAACAAGTCCAATGTTTCAGATACATCGTATCTCTTGTCACAGAGGATGCAAAGCCAACCGAGGAGAATAGAACAGGCAAGGGTTCGTGCTGATGAAGAGCGTTCTCCGTAACCAGAAGCACAGGATGAAGACCCCACTGCGAGTTTTTTTCTGCTGCATCTGGCTGATTGTGCTTCATGACTCTGAGTCATCAACCTTCGGAAAAGCGACCAAAGTAGAATCGTGGCCTCAGAAATGAGAATCTTGGATGCAAAAGATGCCGAGGGCCGCGAGAAGGACGCACATAGCGCATGGATGCCAAGGAGGGTGCCGTCAATGGTTAAAGAGCAACAGGTCATGTTCCTAGGTCATGTCATCAGAAAAGGCCAACTGGAATGTGTGGTCCTGTCTGGAGAAATCTCTGAAAAATGTTCTCCAGGGAAGGAAATATTAATGTTTCTAGACAAGATCAAGGGATGCACTGGCCTTACGTCGCAACGAATTTTTCATGCGTGTTACAAAGAAATTTGGTCACAGATGCCAATTGATGTCAACTAAAAGAAGATCTTCATTTACTTACAACCTATCAAAGCAGAACGAAAACTGAGGGCTTGCCAAGAGGAAGCCTAACCAACAGGAGCCTACAACGTCATTGAAGAAGATCCTGTGCCAAAACTGTGAGGGAAAATCTACCTCAATCCCACGAAAGAACGTCTAGTGGAAAATCCTACAGTTGAAATCAAAGGAAGAGCTAATTATAGGCAAGGAAAAGAACGATGGGAAAAATACCGCTCAAACCAAACGGGATGTGGCTTGATGCCATATGTCTTGGCTGTAACTTAGAAGGGTCGAAATATATGTACATTCTGTTATTAGAGAAATAAATTTAAAAGCAGAGTATTTAATAGTCAAGATTGTCTTTACTTAAAAAGGACGAATGCTATTCAACGTATGCACGTGGGATGAAGCTTAATATTTAAATAATATTGTCTTGGTATAATCACTCTGGTAGCCGTGTTGGAATAGTTTGAAGCACAGTATATCCAAAGAAGACATCGTTTGGTCAGTTGAAGACTATTTTTCTCCTGTAAACCGTAAACTGAAAAGAAAATAAATATATAACAGAACTACACAATTTAGCGCCGGCTTCTAAACGGCATCAATTATTTCATTAACTACGATTTGCTCATATACGACATTATTCATGAAATCCAATTGGACCAGAGGGCAAAAGCAGTGCTTACAAGAAAAGGTGAGCTCAGGTAACAAAAAATTAGAACCCGAGCCTATTTTGAAGACATCTTGCTAAATTGAAGGGATGTCGCATTATGAGCTACATCAAATTTTTGTCTTATTTGGGGAAGAGGAGAGGAATATACTGTAACTTGTGTCAAATTTTTGAAGTGAACCCATGACGTCATACTTTCTAAGTAGTATACCCTGGTCACTGACCAACCAAGACTTCGTTTTCCAGGTGAATTTATGACGTCAATATTTTGTGACGCCTTCACTACACACCCTACTAGTGTTTTAAATTTTGTGATCCAGGAAACAGTAATAATGTTGGTAGTAAACATCTGTAATTACAAAAATTGGAATTGATAGCAAATCTCTTGCAAATAGATAGAAATTTTCACTTACAAGCATGTATTCTGTGAGAAAGTTACGCTATCATAAGGAGCTCTAAGCTGAATCATCTTCTCTTTTCCATACTAATCTGATGGTGTTGACTTTCAGAATAGGCATACTCTTGTTCATATGACGTTCTAGATAAAAGCAGACAAGTGTTATTGTCAAAAATAGAAGCTAAATCGGAGCAATCAATCAAGTAAGCTTGGAACTCTTCAAACTGCAGTACTAGATTACTCTATGACTATCTATTCACAACTAGAAGCGGTATTTTTTTACGAAAAGGACTGAACTGGTTGCCATTCACACAAGTTGCAGGTAGGCATAGACTCTGGAGTCTTACGCCCGAAAACATAGAGAGTAGACAGTAGGATTGTCCAATCAAGTTTTAAGCTATTGCCATTTGTTTAGAATGATCATTTTTCACGTTTATTAACTATACTCGGTACCTCTCAGCCCACGTTCATTCCCTGGATTGGTGACCTTTAACCAATAGTATTCCTATGTCTAAATTAAGAAATTCTGGTCTAGTCAGTAAGTGTATTTGCTTTGGTCCAGTGTGTCTTCACACCCAAAGGTAAGTTCAGTTTCTCTTAACTCTCCTTTGCATCATTTGTTTCTTTGTTATATTATTAATAGATACTTTTAGTTTGTACTGTATGTTATTTGACTGTAAAACTGTATTTAATTTGATGTATTCATTTTAGACCACGAGTGATGGTATAAAGGGGTATTGAAGTATCTAGTCTCCATTGAATACTCGTGCCTCTGCATGTTTGAAGATTCTATGTCAGGGCTCTTTAACGGGACCTTTTAGAAATAGGTCTTACACATACTATAGATCTTTTCGGTCTGACATCACAAGGCCTATTTTCAATGACAGTCAACTCGATCGAGGTGAAAACCAACCAGTTCTGCCAGGTATACATCTCACTGTACGTTTGTATGTTTTGATCGTTTCGTAGCACTAATAATGAAATTTAACTCTCAACGCCTCAAATTAGAAGGCGAGATTTGTTTCACCGCGACGACGTTGCTAAGAGCGGTTGTCAAGACGGACCGAAAAGGTCTATACGGTTTAAGGAAAGACATAATAAAGGTTGTAGGTCAATAATGATGATGGATAACGATCTATCCTCGTTCTCAGAACGCTACCTCGGTCTCGTGGTTGCTGTTTGAACATTGTTTTGGTGCCGTTGGACCAACAGGTTTAAGTGGCGTTTTCACAAGAAACCCACGCTTATAGTAGGGTATGGATGATGGATGCTACAGACGGCAACACATTGGTATCAGGATATTTGATATCCATTGCTGACATTTTTGCAGTAATTCTAATTATAGGATGGGTATTTATGATTGTCGTTCACCTTGTAGCTGTTGTATTTGGGTAAGTGATATTTTTGTATTAACCATTGTTACTGGGTACATAGTCTTTGCTCACAACAAAGAGTCTTGTTACATGTTGACATTACAGTATGTTTACCAATTCACACAACAATGTACGGTACTGTACATACTGTATAATGATGTTTTATCAGCTGAGAAAGCCATAATGCAGAGTTACGTGTTATCGCGTTTTGCAAGTCCAAGCTCGAATGCTTAGCTGTACGTATTCGGAAGGTCATACGAATAATGCCGGAGTATCGTGCACCAAAGGAACTGTCTTGGTTGGTCGATACTTGCTTAGAAAATTAAAACTGGAAGAGGAAGAAATGCACTGGTAGGGTAAATAGCCTCTACCATATCAGCTCAAGTCTCAACGTATTATGTACTAGAAACACAGATTTTTCTGCGTTTTTTATCTTGCTCCAACCTCTATTGGGCTACCTCTTGTCTACACTTTAATTTCTTCCAATGCGTAACAGCCTTTCCATCATCAACCCGACTTTTGGGTCTTGAAGTTTCCCTTATTGGAGCCTAAACTACAGTAAAAATGTAAGCGATGTCTTGGTACACCAATGGCATATACTTGCACAAGACGCACGAAAGCTTCCTACAGGTGGTTTATATTCCGAGTCTGTTGCAGTCTGAATCGTGTAGTGCGCTTTTATTGGTATCAGCCCCTGGCTTGGATTGTGAAGTGTGTGTTTATTGCTATAGTCCAACAAGTAACAGTGTTCGCGCTGCGCCGTTCGTGAAGTCAGAACATATTGATTACAATTGCTTATCTGAGATTAAAGTCCAGATATGGATTAACGGTACTTCCCTGTGGTTTTCTACTCGCAATATGTTGTTGATTGTGTTTTGAGTGCATACTAAAGTTCCTACTTTTGTCAGTTCAATGGCGAATGTCCATTGCGCAGGCATTGTTGAATGGATGAGCGGTGATGCAAAACCTGGCATGCCTTCGACCACGTGTAGGCTACGATGTGCTCAACATCGCTTACAACGAGAATAGATTGAAAGCTACAAAACAGACAGTCTGACTACTAATGTGCGCAAAAGTTAACGCAGTGCATTTTTTGAAATAGCGATATAGCCAGTGAAATAACAACAGGCTGTAGCAGAGTTATTTTGTGACTTAAATTAAGTTTATTGGATGTGATACGCCGTGACCCCATTAAGTAACGATTCTGTCTGGTGAAGACTTGTATTTCAAGAGAAAAAAAGAAATACTCGGGTATTAACTGGACAAACCACCTCTGTATGTAACTTTCCCTTATTTAGCATTTGATGTAACATTTATGTAGTATAGCTATGATTACAACAATTACTACCTGGCTGATAATTGTCAGAGAAAGTGACACGACTTGAACTAATCAAACTTTTGGCAGTTTCGTTTCGCGTATGATTCATTACTTCTCTGAAGATTTTATAAGTATTTGAAACATTAACGGAAAAAAGTTTAATAAGTCCACGTCACTTCTCTCTTTCTCTGAGAATTACCAGCCTGGTAGTTATATTTGTTAGTTAGTAAAGTACGTTTTTCACCTTGCATATCTATTGCTATTATGTATCTACCCTTTTTTAATTGACTAAGATGTGCTTTCACTTCTGACAGGTTTCTTATCTAGTTCACAATTAGGCAGACTAGCACAATTTTCCTTGATACTCTTTTTATGTACTATATATTCACTGTGATTCCCCATCCCAGAATTGATGTCCCATCTTTTTGAGAGTATTATGCCCAAGGCTAGATTACCTTATCCCATAGATTTTGCATTTAGGATTTGTGTAGCATTGGTTTTTTGAGTGCTCATCATGGTACCCTTTTAGACATTGTATTATCACTCATAAATCTTATGTAGGTCCAAATAATAAAAACAGAGAGAAATAATCTACTAATAAATATTAGAACCAGACTGATGATCTTCAAAAAAGAGCATGACTTTAATCATTAAACTAGTAACATGACATCTCATCCAAAATTTATTGACATCTTCAGAGAAATTGTTAGACAAGACATCATTACAGAAGAGTATGTAGAAGTACAGCTTAATGGATGTCCAGGTGAGACAGTCGGCAGTTTTTTTCCAGAAGCAGGAAGATGTTTTTGTACTTGGATTTAAGATAGTTAAGAAAAGGAAGAACATGATTTTGAGAGTAGAAAAGGACAAAGTAGTCGTCAATATATCATCTGAAATAAAGGGCTCTAGGCTCTAAAGGACATTGATCAAGCCACCCAGTTTCTTTGGTACAAAAAAAATACTAGCCAAAGTAGCACCAAGGAGTTGGACCAATGCGACAACATTCAACTGTTCGCACAAATAAACTTGAAGTGTGAAAGGAAACTCCAACAGTTTTTACATCAGCTGAAGATAGAGAAACACGTTAGCCAGGTGTGTGACCAAGGGGTGACCCATTGCAACACCATCCAGGCCTTACTGGGAAATTTTTTGAAGGTGTGTGGTAAATCGCATTCCTTCAGCATTTCAGGCTTGCGATGGCATGCAGTTAAAAATCTGGTAAAATCACATGGATATTGATGGAGAAGAACTTCTTGGACTACCTTCAAGTAACAAAGAAACCAGTAAAGATGTACATCAGTTGATCAATTTGACATCTTTTCTAACAAAACCAAACATATAACAAGAAACAAGGGAATTAATTGCGTAGAAAATCACGAGAAACTAGTTGCTGGGAAGAAATGGCTGGTAGACCATATTAGGCTGCTGTACATCAGTTCCTACTTTCCTATTAACTCAAGACTTGTTAAAGATTGCTACGAAAATGTGTATATAAATGCTCTAGTCATAAAAAGTATCATTGTTTGGCACAGCCTTTTAAATGAAATATTGTTCATTAGTCAGAACAGCAAGATCAAGATTTTTGTCAGAACTTTCTAAGGTGCTATCCTATGCTGATCTGTCTATGGATGTTTTGCTGCTTGCATTTTCTGGGATTTCATGCTTAGGTACTTCTTCTGATGATGTTCCAGCTATGTACTCCTCACCTTGGCAAAGACAGCAGTTCTGCGCTTTTCCATGTAGAGATCAACTGTCCTTTCAATCAATTGCTTTCTTTTGTTTCTTGGACCAGTTGGAATCATTTCCAGAAATCATGATGCAATGCTCTATCATGTTATGAGACGTACTTAAGTGTTGATTGGACAAGATTAGGGACAGGATACTGAGTACTCGCTCTTCAGTGGAATTTGAGCAGCAGAAATGCAGAGAGCAAGCTCAACCAGTAGACACAAGTTTGGAAATTCGTTTCGACTCCAACTTAAGATTTTCTCCCAAAGCTGACATGATTCCATTTTAGTACAGAAAGATTTTTGAGTGATCTTCAATGAGCACAATTTCTGAAAAGCTTTGCCTCTTTCAAAACCAGCAGCTGGCAACCAACTCACAACATTTGAACGTGGGTCAGCTATCTATACTTTCTTGACTTTGTCAAAAAATTGATTTTTGTCTGATTTGCCATTGACACTAATTTACTGATAATGAGCTCAATTGAAGACACATATTGTAAACAATGGAAACCATGCAACAAGATGAAATAGGTGATTATCAAAAGACAAATGAAGGGAATTTGAAAGGTTGCTGGTAAATCATGGACTGTCACAGTTTAAAACCTCGCTAATGCCAGATCAAGGCGTGAGATAACTAGCACTTCTAGGGAAAGGAAGGCATGCGCCAAGGCATGCGAGAGTGATTGCATGCCATTCCCAGTAAGGCCTGCCATCCAACTGTTCATACAGATTACTATTAAAAAGAAAATTTATAGCAAAAGATAACAACTTAGTAAACTGTTGACGGCTAAAAACATACTGAAAAGCTTTTGTCCATAGAGCACCTTTTATGTGTTCAAAATCTAAATTAAATTCAGAACTAGGGAAAATAATATCTATTCTCCTTGAAAACAGGTATCCAGAGGATACTGTTTCTACAATTCTTCGAGAAAAGATCCCAGATTTTACAACCGAAATTCTTTTGGAATGCAAAAATGTCCTGCATACTTAAAGCTTCCTTGGCTGGGCAATCTTTTTGTCCGCATAGAAACACAGATTATAAAGCTATAGTTAAGTGTTTCTCTGCCATCAATCCCAGAATTGTTTTCATGACTAGGAAGATCTTGCCATCCATTCACAAAGATTGTGCACTTACTGCACAAAAAAGCTTAGTATTGCATATGAATTCTGTGCCGATGTGAAGCTCAGTATGTAGTTTTCACTTCCCAAAGATTGGGTGACAGGATCAAACAACATGTTCCAGCCAGTGTATGCCAAGCATCAATTCCTCCTAGAGAACAGCCATCATGCACTTGCAAAGCAAAAATGATACCAAAACATGCAATTCTGCCATAAACCAACATTTACTTAAATATTCACAATGTGGCCAAATGTATAAGTACAAGAGTGTTTGGATTATTGACACAGCTAGATTGTCTTTTCATCCAAGTGTATTGGAGTCTGTCTACATTAAACCAAGAAAACAAGTACTCTGTAGGCCAAAGGATTTTGTTTCACTTGGACTCTTGCAATAATGCTTTGTTCCTTCATTTCCTCTGTTTTTTTTGCTTTTCATGTTTATGATAGGCTGGTTTCAGTACTTGTTTGGTATAAAAGTGGTTACCGTATAGTATATATGATATACATATATTTTCCTTTCTGACGATTCATGCTCTGAAGAGTTTCAGATGAAAAGCCTTTAAGTATGCTTTTAGCACAATGTTGGAAATTTTCAAGGCAATATTACACATTTCTTTGCATTTTCTTTGATACTACTTTTGGATATGTGCTATTGTCAATTGCTTCTTTAAGCAAACAGGCAAACAGATGCAAAATTGATTGCATTTTGAAGCAAAATGTACTTTAAAACACGATATTTTATTAGTTTAATGTGAATATATGGAACATAAACAATGGTTACTACCTTTTTTATTAGATGGAGTTTTTTGCTTTGGTTTTTATTGTAGAAACAATGTGTATGTAGGTATATGTTACTGGACTGTTGTTATAAATTGGTTGTTGCTAATCAATATTTTGTTCATTTTTTCTGTAGGAAAAGATATTTATACAAATATTCGCCAACAAATAATGTGGAAAATTTACCAGGGGTGTCTATTTTAAAGGTATGACTTTTGGTAGTCATTTTAGTCCATTATGCCAGGAGTTTTTAACCATTTGACCACATACTCTTATAGTGGTATTTAAGTTTCTTTGTTACAAGAGCCCAAAGGTATATGGACATTTTACTGTATTGCTCATATTTGTCTGTCAGTAGTTACTTTTATTGTCACTATATAATGATAAAAGTCTACTACTATGGCCCTACTACTAGAAACTTTGAGATCACAAAAATGTAACACTTGTGTATTAAATGAGTAAATTGTAAAACAGTACATAGTATCACAACAGAAAATACAAGAAAGCTAGTTAAAAATGGAACTGATCAATCACATAAATTGTAGCATGAATGGTTATACAAATATAGATCTATTTTTAATACTGTAACTTAATAATCATTCTTAAATTTTCAACTATTCCTATTGTATTTCTGAATTTTTCAAATTTAACCTATGGTAGGACCGTTAGTGGTTGATAATGTCTGCCTTTAGTTCTTGAGTTGATGAATATTCGATTCAAATTAACTTTCTCTTGAATGAAATGAGAAGATCCTGGTGTGATGATGAGATTTAGGGTTTTTGGACAGTTGGATTGCTCCTTGGTTATCCTTAGCAATAACAGTAGGAGTTGTAAGTCACAAATCAGCAGTAGTTTTCTAAACCAGGCTATCTCTGGAGTAACTATTTTGAATGCAATATACTCTGCTTCAGTCAAGGACTTTGCAACTGTTATTTGCCTTTTGTTATACTAGCTTATATCTAATACCTTTGTACTACATAATGTTAAAAACCTTTTATTTGGAGTACATGGATAGAGGTAGATCACTGTGTGTCAAGTCTGGTCAGTCTGTATCAGAATAACTAGACAGTAAACTGTTATCACTCTGGTATCAAGTGTTTTTTACCATAATTCAGTGTTGCTTTTGTGTAATGCAAAATCTGTTTTTCACGTTGATAGTGATGTTTTTTAGGATTAAACATAAACTGAGATAATATACCAATAGCACGTACAAGATCTTGGCAAGTAGAAATTGTTTCATGGGTTAAACAACCAATAGTCATTTGATACATCTAAGAATCAATTTTTTCTTCTTGTTCCATTGGCTTTTGGAATCCCTTTCTTGTTCTAATGGAGTTCTACTGGCCTGTAAAAGAACATTTTGGTTTAGTTCATTAGTTCAACAAAGTAAACTTTTATTGTTTCTTTGGTAATTTTGAATTGTGCTCACCGTCCTGACTGCCTTGATTATGCAAGTTTACTGGTCACTTGTGCTTAATTTCTAAACTTGAAAGCTTTGATGAACAATATATTGCTCTAATTTTTATGTCCGGTGGCCAATACTTCTCCAAACTAGACTTGTCTCAGGCTTGCCACCAGGTGTGCCTGGATGATGCATCAAAGGATCTTATTGCGATTAATACCTACTGTGGACTCTACATATAATTACGATCACCTTACTGTGCTAGTCCTTGTGTTGGGCTATTGCAGAGAGTGATGGAAAACTTGCTCAAAGGATTACCAGGAGTAAGTGTGTTATTTGATGACATTTTTGTTACTGGCAAAAATGAGGCTGAACATTTGTCCAATTTACTTTGTGTGCTGTCTACACTGCAAAGCAATGGCTTACACTTGCCACAAAGTAAATGGCCATTTCTGATGCCTGAAGTTGAGTACTTAAGATTCAAAGTGTCAGGAAAAGGGATTCACCCTACTGAGTCTAAAGTGAGAACTATATAAAATGCTCTGTGCCCTACATGTGTATCTAGTCTTTGTTCGTTCATTGGATTAGTGAACAAGTATGCACGTTTTCAGAAGAACATGGCGCACCACATGGCTCCACTGTACAGTACAGAAAAAGGACAAGTTCTGGGAGTGGACTACAACACAGGACAATGAGAAAATCAAAAGTTTGATCTTGGGCAGTGCATATTTAGCTCATTATGATGCAGAGGCAGAGCTGCTGTTTACTTGTGATGCATCTCCTGTTGGAATTGGGACTGTTAGAGATCTGTAACCAGCCAGATTCTAAGCCTATAGCTTCCATATCAATAAGTTTGCCCTAAGCTGAGAGACATTATGCACAAATCAAATAAGAAGCCCTGGCCACTGTGTTTGCTATGCAGCTTTTTTCAACAATACTTTCTCGGTTGAAGATTTACCCTGCGTTCGGATGACTGTCCATTGACTACAATTTTCCATGCTTGAAAGTGCCTTCCACAGATGGCTCCTTCGAGAATTAAATGTTGGGCACTGACCTTGTCAGCATATGCTTATGATATTGAATACATCAACACCAAGGATAATGGTTGTGATGAGTTCCTTTCATGTGATCCCATGCCTGAGACTACTGACTCTGAGTCTGATTCAGTTGCTGGTGAGGTACTACAAATGCAAGATTTTTCGAGTGGCATGCCTATTACTGCTACTATTGTTGCTCAAGCTACTGCCAAGGATCAAATTTTATCCAAAGTGTTGCAACTGACCACAGAGGGATGGCCTTCTACAGACATGAACTGTGATGGCCTACAGCCTTATTACATGTGATGGAATGAACTGTCGGTTGAAAAGGGATGTCTGATCTGGACAAATCATGTTATTATACCTCCTGTGCTGCAACATAATTTGTGGTTGGATTTACACTTAGAGCACATGGGTGCTGCACGGATGAAAGTTCGTGCAAGACAGTATTTTTGGTGGCCTAAACTAAATGATGAAATTCAAGAGATTGCAAGGCAATGTGTTAGTTGTCAAGAAAATGCTGCTGTGCCATTCTACTGGGATGTGGGGATGGCCTTCTTGACCATGGAAATGTCTACACATTGATTATCTTGGAGCTGTAAAGGGGCTGAAGTTCCTAGTTGTTATTGACTTGTGTTCAAAGTAGTTGCATGTGTTCCACTCATCAAGTTCTACTACTGCAACTATAATCACATTGTTGTGGAAGTTGTTTGCTACTCATGGTTTTTCTGAACATATTGCTTGTGCCAATGGCTTGCAATTTACTAGTAATGAATTTGGACAATTTCTTGCTGAGAACAGAATCAGACATACGACAACGCCTGGTCATCCAGCAACAAATGGAATGGGTGAGCATTATGTTGGATTGTAAAGAAACAACTTACAAAATTGTCAAGCGACGAGCCACTGGATACTAAACTAAGCAAAATAGTGTTTGCCTACAGAGCAACGCCACACACTGCTACAGGAGAGACTTTATTGATGAAGAGAGCACTACATACAAAATTTTCTCTTCTCAGGCCTTCCCTAAATCAGGAACATTTAGGGAAAGTGTTTTATCACAATGTACAATGTTCACAAAGTTATAACATTGGTGATCTTGTGTACATTCTGAATTTGCAAAACTTACTGAAGTGGTTACCCGGAATTATTATTGACATTATGTGTCGAAATTATATTGTTCCAGTTGGACAAGAAGTCTGGAAACATCGTGAAGATCAATTGCGTTACCATCATTCTGGTGGTGCTCCTATGGACATTGCTCCAGATACTGTGCCTGTTCATACACTTGTATATACACCAGCGTGGTTCCTGATTTGACCTAAATTTGACTTGAATTCTAACAAATTTTTTCAAACGTTTGTTTTACTAAACTTTCCCAAGAGGCTTCCTTAGGCCATCCATAAAGCCCTTAGTAACTCTTGCTGCTAACACTTGTTGTTTATTCCCTATAATTTGTCTCAGAACAATTTCTGAACTATTATCATCAAAATGAAGCATTCTTGGGAGCATGGTTAACTTTCCACATAATGTGCATATTTCAAGGTTCTAGAGGGCTTGGTTTCAAAAATGTTCCCACTACCCCAAACCCCAAAGGGCCCCATGTTACTTAAAGTGTACTAAGTATCTCCATTATGTAACTGATACCATGGGGTTTAATAATTTGTTTTTCTTGCCATTGACATAGTATTCTGTTTCGTTGTTCTGTTTTGTTGTTAAGTCATTCATAAACTGATTTCATGTTTATAATGACAACATTTACAAATGTGTTGTACTACGTATGTAATTAATAATTTCCTAACACTTTCTTATATTTTTGTCCAGCCTGTTGTGGGCCAGGATGGTAACCTCTACCGCAATCTTCAGACATTTTTTGAACTTAATTATCCAAAGGTAAGTGTAATTGAATCAAATGCATATATCAGTTGATTTTACAAAGATATAGCCCGTCTCCTAAATGTCTCATATGTGGCTCCAAAGAACATACTCTTGAGCACTGCTTCAGCTGGCTGACTGATCCAAGCACGTTTGTAGTATTAATGTAGTGCTGGGTATATAACTTCATTAGGAAGTCACTGGCCACAGTTTCACTGTAAGTGTTGCACAAAAGACTTAACAGCCATGTTAAAGATCCAGGGTGAACTATACCGTAATACTGCTTAAATTTTGCTGTTGGTTACCTCTTCATGAGTTTTTATTTTTCTAGGCAGAGGCTACAAGAATGACATTATTATATAACATGTATGACATGAATTCGTGCAAATACCATCCTAGCTTACTAGGGCACGGCAGATAATGTATGGGTTTAAAGCACAGGGCACGTATTGCTCACAGTGCAGTTCACCAATAGCTACAATGTGAAGGCCTTATTGAATTGATGATGTTTCTTTCCAACTTGTGTCCTGCAGTGATGGGAAGTAGTAAAAATTGTAGCTAGAGATGTCACTGGAGTCTGTGTCCTGGATGTAGGTGTTCAGGATTTAACTTTTTTTTAATAGTATGGAAGGCAAAAACAACATTCTGCAGCAACCTGATCAGCCAAACATGGCTCCATTTGAAGAGGGGCCTCTAAAATGTGGACTGGCAGGTGACGTATCCATCAAGTTGTCTAGCAGCTATCAAGGAGCTACATTGAAATATCTTGGCAGCTTTTGAGATCCAGCTATGGAGAGGCTGCTCATCTCTTCGGGATTGAGGTGAGCTTGAAGCACCCTGGGACGGTTACTTCCTCCCTCACGTCACCATTAACATGACTGAGCTGATTGTTCAGTATGAAGATTTCTCCTCTAGGCATCATCACACGGGGTGTGTGTGTGTGTGTGTGTGTGTAGAGAGACGGGGGACACCTAAACAACTTACAAGAACTCTCCAAAGAAGTGTCTCAGTGCTTGCCATGTTTACTACAGCCAGTAGTCTTGCACTTGCTGCTGACTACCACGCCTGGCATCATATGGTCTACTAGGCTACCCCTTCCCTAATGGAAATTACAGGACAAACCTGAAGGACAAACAATAAGGAACCACAAGGTGTCTGTAATAATAAATGTAGACCAGATCATCTACCGGAGCCACTGCTGCCAGGCTTGAGTACACCTCCATCATAAGATTTTTATTTTATCTTGCTGAATATTGTGTTGCTAGTAGTATGTTTTGGTTGTCATTGGTGCATTCTGATTCATAGAAGTGCGGAGATAGTTATAGTTGCAGATGCTATGTGTAGTTTTTGCATTTTCCCCTTTTAACAACTGGCACCAGATTTGGATATATATGAAATACAATTGACAAATATTGTTGAAGGAGCATCTTCCAGGAAATGTTTTCTAACAGTATATTTCTTAACGAGGCTTTTTGGTTAAAGACATTTGATGTAACTACTAAATCACAGAATGTGAGTAAGGAGAAAGCCATCTAACAGCAGATTAAATGTTGTATTCTGTCCGCAGACATTGCAACCTGCGCTACTGCCAATGCCTCACTATGGAAAGTCACTATATTTACACATGTCTGAGATGTTGAGTTAAAGCTGTTGTTTTGCTTCTGAGTTTGTGTGTATGGAGACTGAGCTATGTCCCATAATTCACTGTGTCAGAAATCATGAAAAGTCATGCAGTGCAAAAGTTATTGCCACTTTGTCATGGCTTATTTATTGCGTTTAGAGTCATTGCAGACCATCTTTTCTATAAACAGTCAAGAAATTTGATCAAACACCGCAGAATGTCAATTGTACTTTTTGATGTTTTTCATTTGCTCATAAGTTCAGTCCACCTAGGTAATCGGTATATTACTACGCAAGGTATGCTTCTTTGCATCTTAGATCTCTAAAATGCACCCTGCTGTTCCTACCTTTGTGTTTTTGTCAAATCGTTATGCTTTAAACCTCCTAAACTGTCTCAAGTACAATTTTTTCCAGAGGCTGACAATTTTCACTAACTGTGGCTTGTCTTTGCGAAACATTGTTTTGTTGAACGTAAGCTTAGTTTTCTATAGGCCAGAAACAGGGATTTGTGGCTTGATAAGTTGTCACCCATTTCAAACAGTGGCATTACTTTTGTGTGCTCTAAAAGATGTTTTTTACATTTGTTGACCAACCTAACTAACATGATGGTGTTGGATCAAACACAACACCTTTGTGTGGTTTATTCTCTTTGCAATACAGGTGATCAATTGCAAATTTGACAAGTAAGCGCACTGTTTTTTCCTAAAATCTATTGATTTTCAAGTTAAAAAAGTCCGTAAGGCTGCAGATGAACGTGGGCTTTGTCCTCTGTTAAACTGCATAGGCTATTACTAGAAATTGTGCCATATGTTCACTGACGCTTATGAACATGGAGTTACAGATACTTAATTCTACAAACAAATTAGTTTCACTACTGAAGCTATATGCCAAAGTAATCCAGTTACCACATTATTTCACTAATCCCATTCATATTTGGTAAGACATCAGAATAGAGAGCGGCGATTATTGTAAACACAAGCAGTATAACAAATAACTAGGTAACAAGATGAGAACTTTTGATGACGATATGGTTGCAGTATGAACAATGAATGCAATGTGATAGCGATAGATTATATTAGAGAATTGTGATATATGCAGATATGAAGATGGACACTGGAGTTTTTTGCCATTCTGACTAGTACTGAGTAATGATAAAGTAACAAAACGTAGGTTTGGAGTGAGTCCAAGAGGTAGCAGCAGACAATTCTAATTAATCAGAAGTGGCTGTTGGCCTGTGCAATAAAATGTTATCTGGAAGGTTCGTCATCTCACTTTGTTTCCTTCATCGTATCTTGGCTATTATGAATGGATTGGGTAAGGCAATGGAAGAAGTCAACATCAAATGGATAGGAATTGCAAGTGAAATGCTGGCTGTGCGGAAGCTCTAAAGGATGCCAATACTCATGATAATCTTGATATCAAAATCAGTCATTGATGAGGATCCTATCCGTATTCAAAAAGAAATCCTACTGGCCGTATCCAGTTTTGCGAGGGACTTAGAAATCATTTGATTCCATTCATCTTTGAAGAGCTTGACAGACTATTCAACAATGAAAATATTGAATGCTCTGGATACACTAGATGCCTCAAAGAAATGGTACTTGCACCATCATATCATGTCCCCTGTAGTTTCTATCGTATCTTTAACACTGTAGTCCACAAAATACATTCAAGGTTAATAAAGTTTCTTAGTAGCGAGTAAAGAGTATACTTGAGCTAGCTGGACATCTTCAACAACTAGGCTGTGATATACAAATTTTAGTAGTATATCCTCTAAAAAGAAATCTCTTTACAGCTTGAGGTATTTCTCTTAGCCTGTATTCCATCAAAGCTTAATTACACTGATCTTGAACCAAAGTGATGAATTTCCTGGAAAGCAACTGCTTATATATTTTTGGGAAGTCCATCTAGAAGCCAGTAGAACTCTCCAGAACAGTACAGAATGCTAAAGAACACAGTAGCACATTCTACAAACTTTTAGAACAGAATAGAATCAAATGGAAATTTCTAGAAGCTTCTTGTAAATATTGCATCAGTATTGTTCCTGGAGCACAGTGCATGTTTCTAGAAGGTTCTAGGTATACAGAACACGTTCTAGAAGGTTTTAGACGTCCATAACAGTTTCTCGCTTTAAAGATTGCTTAACTATCAATACGAGGCTGCTCAAACCTGAATGTGAACGAGCAGCGATTGTTGTAAAAGCTGGTAGAGGAGTGGACATAAATTTTTACAGAAATTTGGAACAGCTCGTCAGTTTCTAAGAAGCTTCCAGTTGGCACAGCGACAGTTAAACGGCGTTTTAGTGCAGTTAATCGTGTGCTTAGCTGGTGTCGCAACAGCTTAGATGTTTCAACGGCAAGTGATTTTATGGTACTGTCGATGAACAAAGACCTTCTCAAATCCCTCGATTTGGATTAAATTGTTGGACCATTGGGTTAATCAAAAGGAAAGAGTAGTGCCTGTCAACTAAAATTGAAAATATTAGCTGACCTGAAACTTAATTTGATTCTTGAGGAGGAGAGTAGATAAGTGTCGTTAATATAATGAATTGTGATATATGTAGATATGAAAATGAACACTGGAGTTTTATCGACGTTCCGACTTGTATTAAAAAAATAAAGTGACAAAACGTAGTTTTTTAAGTCATTGCATTTCATTGGATATTAACATTAAGCCTAGTTTCTTAAATGCAGCGTGGTACCCCAATGAAACAGATTGCATCCTTATTCGTCTTATTTACCCAAAAATTTCCAATTATGTAGACATGGCCATTGTAAGGAGAATGAACTTCCTGTGTTATCCAATAAATTATGGACACTACGTAGACGTAGCTTAGCTCACAACGTGACGTATCAGGACCCTTAGCGCTGGTTTACTGGCCATGTTCCATCCGACCTAATCACTACAAGTCTTTTACTCGCATGGGAGCTTTTAACATTAATCAGGGAGTGATTTTTGGCTTTGTTGAATAGGAGAATAGTACTCAGTGTTATTAAAGTATTGGTTACATCTTGTAGAAATTGTGAAAACAGCCTTGCCCTGCTGAAGGTAATCAATAAATGAAACCAATTGTAAATACGTGTAGTATGAGGTCTTTCATTGAATCATGAAATTTATTCCTTCGCTGCAAACACCTTTTACGTCTATTTGCGAGAACTAGTATATCAGTATTTTTTTATCAGTATTTTTATATCATTTATTTTTCTCCATTCATGTTCCATTCGGGCATATAATTTTAGATATTGATTGGCTGATGACTCATTCTTTACCAACCGTACACTGCTGTCACTTGCATTCTAAGCACTATGACGTCGTTTCCTAGTGTAATTTATTATTAATCAGTCATCTAAATCATTTTAACTGTGAGATACGTATCTCAAAAGACATAGGAATATTCTCGACCCCATACCTGCAATATAATTTTTAAGGGTAAAAACTTAAGGGTAGTAAAATTAACTTATCTTTGTAGTTTCGATTAGAGTTATAGTTGAACATCTGACGTTTATTGTGTATGCCATTTGTAAAGTAATCTAAGGAAAAGACAGCATGAGAGGCTTTGACACGTCAGCAGAGATAGTGTTGTTTTGTTTTATACATATGCTATGTATTATGCACAAATCAACTCTTTTGCCATGGAAACGTAATCTGTTTTGCTATTGTTACTGTGGAGATTTCCTATTTTATCTTTTTTGTATACTAATGAGTAGTTAGTTTAACCAATCGACCCGTACTTACGGTGTCTCTTTAAGAAGGAGTTTGAAGCGGAGCAACTAAGGAAGACAGCTGAGCTTTTAAGATGGCAGTGTTCCACGTAATCAGATGTAAAAACATGATCTACCAAAGTGAGTCGAGTGTTGCAGAAGTGGACACAGAGCTCACATTAATAGTGTTGGTCTTTTAGAGGCATGTTTGATTCAATGTGTGTTAAAAGACATCTTGGGCTTATACTACTAATACTGTTAACATTTCCACTGTATGTAAGGAGGCTAATAATTTTACCAAGCACAGTTATGATGAACAGTTCAAGAACAAGAACGCAGCCCTGCTTAACACCAGCATGGTCGTGAATCGTTGCAGGCCTGTATTTGAGACCTTTGGTTGCATGTATTTGGGACAGCGTTGTTGTCACGGGATACGACCATAGCAGTCAATTATTCCGCCTGAAAGTTTGAAATTTGCTAAAAACATCGACAACTTCGACAAATGGTAAAGTGATTTTAAAAGGCAACAGTTGCCCTTTGAACCTGGAAAGGAAGTCGGGTTTTTAACAATTCATATGTCAGCTTGACTTCCAAAATTTGCAATCCTCATGTTTATTACAAAGATTATTTTCTAGGTAAAATTTAGCCCCTAAGCAGAAACAGTTTTTGGTATTAGGATACAAATACTTGTCGCGGGCAAATGTCAAGACCGACAAGTTTTACAATAGAATTCCCTAATACATTAGCCTGTACCTAATGACCTGTTCAAGGCAAGAGAATTCGAGTATTTGTGCCATGAGGGCAACAGGGCTTGGTCAGTTGATTCATTGTTCAGGAAATCCAACAACATCACTGTTCCTGATGCTGTTAGAATGATTTAGGAAACACTTTGAGTATTTACGATTCTTTTTGTTTATTTTTTGTTACTTTATTTCCGTTTTAGTATGAAATATTATTTTGCTTACAAGACAGTCAGGACCCAGCAATCAAAATAATCAAAGACTTAATAGCCACATATCCAAAAGTTAACGCAGATTTATTCTCAGGTAAGAAATATGCGTTGATAACTTACTAACTTGCGTAATTGTGCGTGGATTCATAGTCTTTTGTTTGTTTTTTAATTAATTGATTTATTGATTTATTCATTCATTCATTCATTCATTCATTTATTTATTTATTTATTCTTTCTTTAGCTTGTGGTTCGTTTGCGTATTATATTGGAAGTGACAAAGAGCAAAATAATTACAATATTCACTGTGACAAAGTAGATAATTCATTTTTTCTGAAATCAAATTATTATAATCGCAGTGCGGTTGCTTGTACCCTTAACATGTTCAATTTTCTACTTCCAACCTTGCGTGTTGCGCTTTGCTTCTTTTGCTTTGTGACCCCTATAGCCCAGCCCCAGTCTTGATCTGTACCCACCAACTTTGTGTCACTCTACTGTGTGCTACTTCATTAGGTCTCCTTCGCTCTTTTTTCTTTTCTCTGACATTCTCTGTTCTTTTTTGCTCCTTCCACCTTTTTCTTAGTGTTCTTTCACTCAGCACAGCGCTCCGTTGCATTTGTCTGCTGATTCTCTGCATGTACTAACGCTTCTTTGGTACTCTGTTGCTTGATTCGGGTCAAGGTTGAGTATTTTATTATATATGATAGTTAATGCAGCTTTTAATCCTGTTTGCCCCGAGTAAATAGTTATGCTTACCTCGTTACTGAATGCAGTTCGGCTTTTAAATATACTTTTTCATGTGTATTTTCTAGCACCAAAATGTATCGGAGTAAATCCAAAAATAAATAATATGATGCAGGGATACTCTGTAGCAAAGCATGAATATATCTGGATTTGCGATAGCAACATACAAGGTCAGTGGAATGAGATCTTGTTAGAGGTGGAAAGGTTTTCGACTGTGTAGGCTTTGGTCACTAAAGGGTATAGGCAATGTTCACCGTAAATACTTCTGTCTAACAAATAATGAATCTAAGGGAAGAATTTTTGCTTGTTTTTATCTATCTTTAATCCATTACAGCTCCGTTGGGTAATTGGAATACTTCATTCAAATTGAACTTCCCTTAACTGTATGCTCATAACAGAAATGATTTATATTTATTGATTACCTGATCAACATATCGTAAACTGATGTTACCCTTATAACATGATCTTGTATACTTCCTCTAGAACTTGCACAAAAGGCGTTAGAAAGTATCTCACCGGTACAAAAGCATGACACATACATGTAGCCGTGCGTTCCATGAGTCAGACAACTAAGAGTCTTTTGACCCTCCTGATGAACAGTTTAGTTTAGGTGGTTACCACGTTTTACAATGAAACGTTAGGTTAGTTACGATTTATGATATGGGAGGAGGTTTTGCGGCAGCTGGAGATCGTATACTGTGGTCATCCACCCCTTCGAAAGTCGGTAAATGAGTACTGAGCTTGGTTGGTAAGGCTTCCAGTCTGCCAAGCATTGGTGCACTTGCTACGCATCCTCGGAATGTCTTTAGACATTGTATGTCCTTGACCGAAACAAAGGAAAGATGGGCGCCTGAACTCGTTGGCTAGCTGATACCAGGTATAACAGCAATGTTTTTTGCCCATGCCCAAAGTAGGGGCTATGGTTTAAAGCTCTGGTGGTTGATCATTATAGCTTTGGATTTACACACTCGATAAAACTAGAAGTGTATTTCTGTTGGTTATGTTTACAATGAGTGGGATTCTTTCGACCGTTGTTACTAGGCTGTTGGTCGAAGCAACGCAGACATCAGATTTACCGCCGGAAGACTCCGCTTCGAAGCTCATGTGGTCCATTATTAGAAATTTGCATTGGCTTATGCTTGAGACCACGCCTTCTACGTCAATGTTAAGTTAAAGATATTTCTTTAAAAAATTTGCTAATATGAAAAGTCGCGATTACATCAGATGGATTTTCGTCCAACAAGTGAAGTTCATTTTATATTGAGTTTTACACGTACTAGCTATTTTATCAACAGTCCAGAATAAAATTGACGCGGCAGTTCGAACCAAGGTATTAAAATGAACTGAAGGTTCGTGGTCTTTTTAAGCTCTGTGCTATAATATTACCTCCATTAATGGTCAATAAATAATGTACTAGTAATTTAGCTAGAGTATACGACAAGTTTTAAGTCAGGAATCATATTGAAAACTCACGCAGCCTGTTTAGGTTACAAGCTAGGTTGGACTTACGTGAGACGTAATAGTGTCGTAAACATGAAACTGATTAGAAACAGTTGACACTGACAGAGTGATTGCTACCGACGTCAGTGCCATCCCTTGCAATTGCAGGTTATCAGTGAAATCTAAAGCGATGACCTTATTACTGGGGAAATGGTCCCGATACACTTCCAAGTTAGTTTTTGTACTTTCCTTTGATATTATGATTAAATGTGCATATTCTTCTGTCATTATCTGTTTACTAATAAAAGACACGGGTCTTTTATTAGTAAACAACGCATCTACCTCAGCGGGTATTCTTAGTAACTGTGCTATCAGGAGTCAATCTTACGCTTTCTCCTTCTTAAGAGCAGAGGATTTATAAATCCTTGTTCTGAGCGGGAATTGAGCAAGACATTCAATGAAAGAAAACGCTCCGTTTATCTGCATTGTTCGTGTATGGGTTCCGTCTTTCGTCATGGGTTCCGTCTTTCGTCATGGGTTCCATGTTTCGTCATGGGTTCCGTGTTCCGTCATGGGTTCCGTGTTTCGTCATGGGTTCCATGTTTCGTCATGTGTTCCGTGTTCCGTCATGGGTTCCGTGTTCCGTCATGGGTTCCATGTTAGAGGTCGTTTAGTAAGTGTACCTTACCAGTTTCGTTGCATTGACTGACCCGTATCTACTGCTGTACAGTATACGGGTTGGATCAAATCTTATACTGCCGATATATTTTTCGGTCTTTCTATTTACTAATAGCGTTAATTGTGTTTTGTGACTTCTGCTCTGCTGCTCGGCTTATCTCATCATTGAAATCTTTTCTTTCGGTTTTCTGATTGTGGTGTCGCTATGATAACGTTATTGGCTGAAGAAAGGTCTGAATACATCATGTCATCATGTGGTATTCAAATTTAAGGGAGCTGGGCGTGGATTTGATGTTGCATCTTTGCTTTATTCTCTAGTCTTGAAACAGTGTGGTGATAATTCTTGTTGTCAACTGTACTTTTGAGGCTAAACTATGGCAACTACTGATGTCGTATTCGGATGTTTTGTTTTTAAACAGTGCACCAGAATACACTACAAGAGATGGTATCACACTTCACCCCAGACGTAGCATTGGTACACCAGGTAAGAAATGCAAAATTGCAGATATAGATATTAAAGGAATCATCATCAGATCAGATTGCCTCCTCTGTTGCGTGCTCTGACCGTCACCTTCCTATCATGCATTCTGCTCTCATCCATGACCGTGCACAAAAGGAAATACACACCTTAACCTTTCGGATTTGGCAGCCAAAACAGTAACCGTGAAAAGATAAGAGTTTGGAAAATGAACAGGTCCATGCAAAATTTTGTTTCCGCGTATAAACGAAAGCTTAGCAATTATACATAAATGCTTGTGTCTCTTTGTTGTAAGCAAACAATGCAGTTTAATCAACTTAAATTTTATGTCGCTTACAATATTCAGCCATCATGAACGGAGACATTATTCATAAGAAAGGTTACTTGAGAAAATATTGCTATCAATGTTGAAAACTACTTAACAGACAGTAGATGGTACTTTTTTCGAGAAGGCAAATTAATATCTTTACAAGTTCTCTTCCACCCTGGTAATAGTTGTTTCTTAATTCTTGGGGTCAGTGTTGATGATTGAGAGTTACTGTTTATTTTTGCACTGGTGCCACGCCTTTCATTGTTGACCAAGAGCTTGAAGGAGTCGTTTTCTATTCTATGGTCTCGCTGTTGTCTTAACAGGAGAAACCACGCATGTTCGTGCTTTCCAACCGCTCCTAAATTTTGGTTCAGTATTTAACCCGTATCATTGATCGATGCGTGTTACAAAAATTGCAGCTACAAAGCGTGTTTACTACATGCTATGCAACTTAATTCGATCTTGCAAGTTTTATTGTCGTTGTGGTAACTTTTCGGTTCGTTAGATTATGTTATTAGTTTTTATTTTTTCTTTTCTTAGCTGCCTTTTGTAACCAATGGCTCTGATTTTGCCTCTTGCCTAGAGAAGGTAAGTGGACATTAAACTCTTGGTCTCCTACGTCCTCTTTAAAGACCTTAAAAGTCCGAAACGCGCTGCAGATGATGTTCTTATCTGTACCGTCCACTGCCATCCATCTGCTGGGACTGGTTCTTTCTTCTCCCCTTGAAGATAACCAATACATTCCAATAATTAGAAATCACCGAGATCACTAAACTTCTGGCTCCCTGTATCTTTCATTGTAACTAGTGAGGCAAAAGCGGCGCCATGTTGACAAAAAACAGTAATTGTGGTAACATTTTGAGAATTTGAGTATAGAAAGCCTAAAATTTTGTTGAATTAGGCGTAATGTACAAGTTTGAAGGAGTGAAAGTATGTATTCAGTTGACTAAGATAATGATTTATAAGACATCAGCCAAAAAAGCCTGATATTGTGCGTTGAAAGCAATTGTTGCGTTTTCTGCTTCTCGTTTGTTTCTTAAGGATCGCATCGAATATGCTTTGCGACAGTGTGTTGTTAAATATTGGATTGTAAGCGTGGGTGTGCCTGCTGTAGAATATGACATTGCAGGAACGACACCTTTTTAAAGCATATGTACTTTATAGCATAGCACCATATGCCTCTGCACGCGTCAAGATAAGAATCCGCGTAGTTAACCTCGTGTCAACAATTCTTTAAATGCAAGACCTGAATGGCATTTCGTGCGTGGACCTTCCAGTATTTTACTGCGACCGTGATCTAGTAAACTTGACTGGGCGTTCCCTTGCTCATTAGGCATGAAAGTATTCAAGCAGGCATTGCATGAAATCAGATTGTGGTACCATCTTCCGCCTCCATTCCTATTTTAACCCTCCTCCCCCCGTTTGAAATGGACGTAGCGACATTCAAGTTTTCATTATTTGTTGATGCGTTATTGAGAAGTTGCTGATTTTCTGACGGGAATGTGTAATAACAGTGCTACAATTTTAAGTGCATGTCCTCCGCATTATCCAAGAGTAAATATGTCAAAGGGGTTACTTGCTTGGTTTGCACTAAAGTATTCTACTCATTGATGTAAGTGGGAGGGTCAGAGTCCAATCATTGATTGATATGCAGAAGGAACCGGGACACTTCTATATAGATTAAAAAATATTTCGGTCAATGTCAACATCTTCGATAATTTGTTTTGTCTCAAATCACGATGGCTGCTAACATTTAAATTTTCTTCATTTCACATTTTGAAGTTGTGCATTTAGGCCATTGGGTGGTTTTCTACCACCACACTTTGCACTATTTTACCCTTATCTAGGAAGCTTACCACAAACCGCGAAGCAGTGATCAAGATAAAAGAAACCGCATTAGACTTAACCTTATGACTTATGAGGCCATATATCTGACATTTTGGCAACTACCCATGATGATTTGAACAGTATTTTTTATTGCGGACAAGATGGATTAGCCTGTATTTTTATTTTGAAAATTAATGCAAGCCCATTTTGGTTACTCTTCGAAACAGTTATTACTAGGGGATACTTTATGTACGATACCTAGCGTTCTCTGTATACCAGCGTAACATAAACATTTACAGCATTTTAATCGACGTTCTCACGGATATGAACGGGTTTTCCACCAGGCAGCTAGATTTAAGGTAGTGATGCTCGCCCTTGAGTAGCAAAGTGCCCTTGTCTATGCTTTTCTATATGCTATAGCTAGAATGCTTACGAGGCCAAATCCAGCGAAGTGCAGTTCGGTGTTATACAAACCATAGAAAGGGTGAATTTAAACTATTTACTAGTTAAAATTTATTTTTCTTTGTAGATTAATAAATTAATTATATGCGTAGCAGCCAGTACAGGTGTCAAGTTTGTTCTTTAATTGTGCTTGTAAACAAAAGTGTTAAGCATTTGTTGATTAGTGATGTGGTGTGGTTAGCAAAGGAGAACATTTATTTAACCTTTATGATTTTACCCATTTTTTAAGGTAGCAGAGTTGTCAACAACGGAAATATACCTGGCGCAACTGAGCAACCCATTATTGTCATATAGGATATTTGTTAGTTAAACATAAATATTGAGCTAGAATTCAACAACCCGAGGAGATTATCTTTGATTAAGAGGCTCATCTAGAAACTTTTTCGTCTGACCATGATCTTGTAGGGTCATCAAGATACTGTTATTAGGTTCTGGACTTTAGCGTATGAACGAATATCAGTGCTAAAGAAAAGACTTTAAACATGAGACGCGTGCTTAAAAGTCTTTTTAGGCTTTTGAAACGTTTTAACCGGGAAGTTTCCTCTTATAGAAACACGCACGGTTAGTTCCAAGAGTGAGCAGTGTCATAAAATCTTCTACCTGAACAGAGCCAAAAAGGTTGTTAGCTGTAAGAGTAGCCAATGTCATAGGTGAAGTTTAACCGTCTTTCTTAACAGAACGGAAATTTTGGTTAGTTTTAAGAATGGCAAATCCTGTAATTGATATAATACCAGCTTGCCTAGCAGAACAGGAAAGATCATGAAGCTATCTTGTGCAATGAAACAAACATTTTAATTGGTTGTAGAAGCAGGCAATTACATAGACGATCTAAAGTATCTGTTCTTATCAAAACAGAAGATATCGTGTCATGTGATAGTCATGTGTGCCACTTTATATATTTCGTTATGAAGGGTAGTTGAATGCCTTCTTGCCCAAATTTGTCCGGAAAAACCCTTTTACGTCAAGCGCTTGATCGGTACCTGATTTGGAATGTGCTGAAATTTCTGCGAGTTTCTTTTCATTTTATATTTACTTCCTGGGGACATATAAACCTTTTGGTTATTTTTCGTTGTTCCATTTAGTTCAACAGCAACTACAACATGTTTATTGTCAAGAGCAACTTCTTTAATGCGCAAGTCAGGTATCGCTACAATTGGACTTCTGTCTTTAACTACGTTCAATCTGTTTCTTCTATTTAAGGTATATTTTGGCACTCAACATGCAGCAGTATACCTTTTTGCAAATTGCTTAGGCTTAAATTGTGCTAATGGAATGTCGTCACTTATTAGCAAAAAGCGACTTGAAGAAATTGGTATGTGATTTTTCAGCACAGTTGTAGGTCGTTATAATATACATTTCTACCAAGGACTTCTTTTCCCCATTTTATAATGTAGGTTGCACTTTCTTTTACACGTGTTGTGATGTGCGTTGTACGTTCGTTTTCCCGTTATGTGACGTACGTTGTACTTCTTTTTTCTCGTCATGTGATGTACATTGCACTTTCGTTTTCCCGTTATGTGATGCACGTTGTACGATCTTTTTCCCTTATTGTGTTGTACGTTGTCCTTTCTTTCCCCCGTTTTTTTATGTATGTCGTGCGTTCTTTTTTCCCCTTATGTGATGTACGTTATACCTTCTAATACCCTGTTTTTTCCGCACATGTTTCCCCACGGTTTCCCAGTAGTCTTGCTATTTCTTTCATCCTATTGTGTTTTCATACTTCACTTGTTAGTCTCCTGACTTTCCTTGCCCCTATTATGTTCCCTTTCACTTTTCCCATGTTTATTTTCTTCCGTCTCCTTGCCCTTCCATTCTTTAAGTCTTTACCTATCCCCTCCTTTTTCTGTGTCTTTGGTCACCATTTTTCTTCCTATGCCATTACTCTTTGATTGCCTTCAGATAGTCCATCTTATGTTGCTTTTTCTACAAGACCTGGTGCTTAAGATCGTACGTGTCCCTTTATCGACCAGTACAGGTTGAAGTCATTCCCCTGCCTTTTCTGTCATGTTGCACCTGCAGTAGGGTTCACTTAGCTTACTAGGGAACCGCTCTTTGCTTTGATGTTTGGAATGTTAATAGCTAGTCACGTCTTTTTTACGAGTTTCTTTGTTGCTTTTGTACACATGTAAGTGTCTTCTACTGGCTTTTGCAATTGTTAAATTTGTAAGTTTCCAAGTCTCATATTTTTTTGCTTCTTCTTAGGTGGTCTGAAAGCCTTTTCAGACTTCATAGCGGAAGATTATTTTATTTGTAAAACATTTTGGAAAAGGTACGTGACTTATAACCCTAACACTGACAACGTAGATCGTTTTTCTGTTAATTACAACAATGGATCCCGCTATGTTTGTTAATGTCAGAAACTGACAAAGTAACTTATCATGACAAGCAGTCCTCGTTAGTATTGTTTGCTGTTTCAAATCGTCTGTTCAACAACAGACGTTATTTGTAGTGACTTATCACCTCTCTTATCGTAGATCTCAGTTGTAGCACACATAGAAGACAAATGTTATAGTTACAGTTCGTTTAAAAAGATAAACTATTCATTCTCGTATTTTGTGATGTTTGAAATTAAGGTTCATAGCTAACACGATTTTCTTTCAGCTAACCATAATGTCATAACTTTGATTGGGCGTATATGACACAGCATTTGCTATACCTTAGTTGTGTAGGTAGTTATCTCAAGTCACGTTATTGTAGATTTTATAGACGGGAGGGTGTTGTATTCTGTCTTCTCAATTTGACTCTAAACACTAGCCAATACTGCACAAATTAATACTTGTAGCTGTTTTGAGATTTGTTATTCAATCTTTCAATAGCTGATACCATTGCTTAAGCCTGTACATCCCGCCTTGTAACTTTCCATTAGCACTATTTTTTAGTCGCCTCATATCTTTGGGTAACACGATTCGATGAAACTGCATTTCTTAAAAAGAATGACTCGAACAATCTTTTTGTGGTACAAAACTTGAAAATCGCCTTGAAAATTTGCCGCATTGCGCTAAAATCATACTTAAAAGCTTTTTCGTCTGACACTCTTCAGAGTATGAAACGTCCATTTATTTACGTAGCAGGACTTTTTTTATATTTAATGCTTTGCTTGATCAATTTTGTTTATTTTTTGGCTGATACCAGTGCCTTTTTTACTGCCATAGAGGTTATAAATTGGTACTGAGTTCCGAGCCTGCTTTACAAAATCCAGAGAAAAGATCTATTTATCGATTTAAGCAAAGGATGATCAGGTAACTGTTGCTTTACGATGCAAATAACGTAATGACAATAGACTGATGTAACAATGACTCACGTATTTGTAGTATACAGTCTATAGTATAAATCAAGTCAGGATTGCAGTAGTAGGAATATCAAATACAAACTAAAAATGTTTGAAATCAGGTCCCTTTATACACAAGTTTGTTAAAGAGGTTTTCTGCAATAGTAATTATTACACAGGTAGAATTTGAGGGAAAGGAATGTTCTCTTTCTCTTTCTCTTTCTCCTCTCTCTCAGTCTAGGTGCCATACCCGAGTAGTATATCAGTTCCTGCCACTTTCTCCTGTTTTGCGCCATCTGTAACAGCTCTGTTTCACCGTGATATAATCTCTTCTCCTCCAACAACACATGCAGACGATCATTAGACGTCATTCTTCTTCTACCTTTGCCTCTTTTCCCATCTCTTTTGCCGTCTCATCAATCAAAATTAAGCTAACTACCCTTTTGGCTATAAAGAGTAAAAGAGTCGATTGAAGTTTTTAATAATAGCCGACTTTTCACACCATAGCACAATATTTCTTAAATTGATCAAAATTGTAAGTCACTCGTATCTTGTTCGTTTACTTAGTGCTTTGTGACAAACTTTAACTTGAAGGTGTAATAAAATGGTGCCTAGATAGGTTGCATCATGAAGTTCTTATATTCACCATCAGTTTTTCGCTGAGGTTTTGATGCTAGATTTTTAAGCAGAGATGTTCTTAACTTGTCGTCTTTAAGAAGAATGATGTTTTAAATTTTCCAGAAAAAACTGCGTAGTTTCCCTATTCTTTTCAGTCAGGAACTTTTCAGCGTACAAAAGAAAGTAAATTTTCACAATGTAAGTGTATAACTTGACTTAAGACTGCAAAGCCTGTCAGGCGACAGCTGTCCTAGCCCGGTAGGACCTTGATTATCATTAATGATTTGGGAATGGTTCATTTAGCTTCCTTTAGCTATATCTAATGTGGCTTGTTACGCCCTTGACCTTCATTCTTCCCATCAGTGGCAAAACGATCTATCGAAGAATCGAACGATCCATCCGCGAATTTTGTGTAGCTTTGGGACGGTTTAATTACATTTGAGAGATATATTCGTGATTAGTGAAGAAAGTAGAAAGAGAGTGTAAATTCAGAGAACAAATCTACATCCCCGATGTGGAATGAACCCACTCTCCCTGCTGTCCAAGTAAGTGCCCTAATGAAATGACTCACTGATTCGTTGTTTTACAAGAGCAAAATTTTATTAATGTCATGATTTAGCATGATCTCAACATGTTTTATGTTGTTCTGCTCACAAAGTTTGCTCTTGTACGAGCAATGTATTAAATATCATCCTGTGTGGAAAACTTGTGCACTGCTTCAAACTAGTATTTCACACTTATACTAAAGCTATGGGTAGAGAAGGTATCCTTAGCGAACAGAGAGAACACTGTGTTAGTTAAGTGTAACTTATTATGCCATTGTCATACGATCGGACACAGATGGAACGCAAATGATTGTACTTGCTAGCATTTTAGTAGTTACTACAGGAATGTCCTTTCACATACAGTTCAAGTCCGAATTCTAGGTGATTTGAATGATGCTTTTCTACTTACTAGCAGTAACGAAGCATATGTTCTTGTCCCAGTTTCGGTAGTTGTTATTCTCGAGACCTTTCCGCCTTTACAGATGGTCTCTCTTGTAATGTCGTTACTACTTCTATTTACACGTTTGCGTGTGGTCATTTTTCATTGATTCTGCAGATGGACGAGACTGAGAACAACCATGGAACCGTTTCCTGCTTTACTTGAGCCATTGACCGAGTGCTTTTTAATAGGACTTTTGATGTCTTGGAGTGTCAATCATTTATTCGGAATTTCCATAATTAGCACCTTCTTAAAACATGTTTGT
>JANTCA010091244.1:0-13290 GCA_024741275.1 Chironex yamaguchii
CGTATAAATAGGTTGCCATATACATATACGTTCCTTTCTGACGTTTCATACTCTGAAGAGTGTCAGACGAAAAAAGCCTTTAAGTATGATTTTAACACAATGTCGCAAATTTTCAAGGCGATTTAAAAGTATAACTGTTTTAAAATTTGTGAATAAAGCATGAAGTGCGGTCGACCAGCAGCACGGAAGAAATATTTGTTATGGTATGAAGTGATAAATATTATTTCCCGATGTAACAAGAACACAAGCCGATAAATAAACTGTAAATGGATTACAAAAAATTAATGTTCCCAAACACGTTGTCAGTTAAAGTTTTTAAATCTTGCCTTCACATGTATCGAATTTAAGTATTATAAAAAGGGGGTATGAGGAAGGAAGCTGCTCTTTTAAAAGTGACTCCAAGAAAAAAGCATCGCCTTGATCTTGTTAGTGAAAAGAGAACATGGTTACTGTACTTGACAGGAGGAAATTTTCAAAATCATGCTAGTAAATCAAAAGCTTAATCGAGAGAACATTTAAATGATTAAACGTATGGTTCCAACTTGGATTAAGTTAGTGAAACATATTAATGACTATTTTCTTATCGAATATTCCTGGAAATTACATTATTTAAGACCTTAAAATTATTCAAACCTGTCATAGCTTAAAATAACGAGTAGTTTTTTTGGGATTAAAATTGATTAAAATGAGGATTAAAACTAAACCTATCTCTATTCTGTCACCTGTGGACCAGTTTTTTCTTACTTTTATTCAACATAGACTTTATCCTATTATTACCTTTGGATCACGTTTTACTTGACAAGCTTCGCATCAATTAATATTAACAAAAAGGTTCATGTTTGGTGTCACCAGTTCTTCATGCAAACGATTACGTGCTAAGTTGTTTTTTTGTTTTTATTCCAAGTAATCGCAACAAATGCAATATTTTCTCTTTTAATCTTTCAAAGTCTGTTAGACCGAGTCACATTTGACATGTAAACGACGCCGAAGATATATTAATACTTACTTTTAAGACACAATCAAGATAATACGATACAGATGATATGAAGGATTTTAGTTAAATCGTCTGTTACCTAAGCAGTCGTATGCAAAGTCCGCTATCTTGATACAACCATAAACCTACATCTTTGTGAGGCCGAAAATAGCGGCCATTTATTTGATGCCTTGTTGTTGTTCTTAGCGCATTGAAGCAAAACGCTTGAACCTTATTTCGACTTTATAATTCAGAGTTTGGTAATATCGTGTCATTCATTCTAGTTAATTAGTAGGGCCATGTGATCACAATTATATCTTCATTCAGTAGGCTTAAGGAAGGAATTTGTAATATGTGCACGCAATTAATGAATTTTGGGGTATTTAGACTGGTTAAAATAATAAACCATCTCCTCCTAGGTATCCCAATCTACATAGAACCATACCGTAGAAACTCAAATCTACCAATTTGAATTTTCGTTGCTCTTTACTTCAAAATAATTGTAATTTATTCCCTTGAAGATGTCAATGTCTACTTCTTTCCTCTCTAAATCGTTTGGTTTCCTCAAATTACAATCTAAGAGTATTGTTTGTGGCACCTTTTCCCTTTTGCTGTATTTCTGATCAAATTGGAGCATTTGAACAAGATTTCACTTTACATACACGCCTGGATACAGGCTAAGTTCTCTGTTACCCTTAAAGTTCCCCTTGACAGTCATTAACCTTTACATTTCAATTCATACATAAAATAGCAGACCCACTACTTTAATATCAGGTGAGCTGGAGACTGTAGCAAATAGCTTAAACAGAACAAATTTTATCAAGATTTTACTTCATCCTTCACTCAAAAGGCTTTTACAGTATTCTCCTCAAGGGATCGACATTTACTTATTTATTCTATGGGTATACTTGAAATGCAAGACACCTTGCAAAATGAGAATAATTCTTCACGCATTCCCTACTACTGTCGATAATGGGGAACAGTCTATACCAGGGGACAGTAGACCTCATTGCTTTCACAAACGTGTATGTGTGTGTGTGATGCGGCAGGTAAAATATTAGTTACAGGATATATAGGAAAAAGTTGGTATTTTCTATGTACATTTGTCTTTTTTTCACTCGTACTATCCTGAATTATAGGTCTATGCAGAAGAGGATGTTAACATATACGATCCCTTGCAGGATGAAGCTGGTAGACTTAGTCCATTTTACTCCCTAAAATGCATACAGTCACATAAAGATCATATAAAATGATTTTCTCCTTGTTTAAAGCTATTAAAACGTGATTAAAGATAAACAGCAGAGTTCCTTATCTAAGCTTTACCATTCCTGTTTCCAAAATATCATCGAGGGTAGTTTATGCACCGATTTCAAAATATGCGAAATTTTTTTGCTAAATGCAGTATCAATCATATTTTATTCATCTTCTGTATCATCAAAGTTCTTATTTACATCATAAAAAAGCCAGATCTTTTCAACTAATTCTACAACCAGTGATAAATTTGTGGTCATTGTTGTTTCGGCAAAGCAATGTTGTATGTGTATTTCTATATTCATTTCAATAAAAACATGTTGTATGTAGCATTTCTATTGATAATGACACAAAAATAAAAGTATACCCCAAAGTTTGATTAAATATTACAAAGTCGAATTCGAAGCTGAGCAAGTGTGAAGTTAGTGTAGCTCATTAGACTTACCTACTGGGTAACAGCATATCAATGCAAACAATGTTTATTTTGTTCGTGGTAAATTGAGTTTTCCTTATTTAAAAGAGCTTAACTAAAAACATTCATGTTCCCAAGAGTAGATCATAAATGGTAGCAATTTTTCTATATGACTGGAGTGGCTAACAAATATAATAATGCCTCCCTGTCATCTTGAATTCATAATTTAATAAAAAATACAAAAATCGAGGAAAATTATCCATAGGCTATTTGTAAACCTACAGTCTTAATCGTGAAAAACCTTGCTCTAGAACTCTATTAGAATTACTGTAATTTAGAATGTTTGTATATTTCTACTATTTTGTAACTAAGCTGCAATATTCATTCCATAACAAAAATTAAATTGTCATGCTGCCAAAGAGGGAATGGTGAAATAGCACCTTAGCAATTCACACAATTTGCTCTCCTTGCTAGCCTTCCTTGTTATTTGAAGACGTTTACTAGTCACAATTTTTTCATTCCAATTCATTAAATCACGCTGATAAACTAAATGGTGTGAAATGTACTTATATAATCGTTTGTGCGTTTTATGTTGACAAGATGTGTGTCGTTTAATTTATTTCATTTATAAGTGAGCCTGAAATGTACATTTGTATTGTCAAAAACTGCTTAAGGAGGTTCTTTCGATAGCACAGCTGACCCTACTTACCATTTAACGACAAATTAAGAAAGGAAGAAATTTAAAAATACGTGGGAGATAGCTAATAATCTTCTTAAGTCTTTACGAATAGATTGAGATAGAATAACTAAAGCACATCATCTGCTTGATTTGAATTTGTGTGCAAAATGACTCACAACAAAGATAAACATTTAAATCATAGTACCATATAGACGATAAACAACATAGTAAAATAACTGTTATAGCAAGCTAAGTTCTACAGGTACCCCCAAGTAAGTGCAAAAGAATATGATTTGATGCAAATTTAAAACCATGCATGAAGTGACATAAGCGTATATCCAGTGTTAGAATGCTTCCTTCATGTTATCAAATATAGTAGACACCCATAGTTTATAGCATGCATTGGGCGAAAGGCCTGTACTCATTGCGATGTAGACAGAGTACAATGTATTTTGCACATTTCATTATGCATTTCGATCGAATGTGAAGCAAATAATAATGGTTCCCTACTTCTTATGTTCCTTTATTCACAAAATGTAATGCCTTCCGACTTGCAAATATCAGTAAAATGTAATAACATTACCGTCCTTTTAAAGAATACGTTAGGCAATTTGTGAGTTCTTTCTTTGGTTTGACATTTCCATTCATGATACATCATTTGTCCTTGCTGACTTCCAAAATGTCATTTTAATTAGACATTAATATCGATGTCCTAGAAACACAAAGAGTAAAACCTGTAATGTGCTCTAGAGAGTGTTTATATGATTTTAGAAGAACAATAACAATAATTGAAAAGTACATATACAATATATCTTTAGATCATCATGCTCTCGTTTCTAAATTCTGTTTTGTAAACTTGCATTTTGCAAAATCGTTCGGTTCTACAATTTCAGATTGCCTGAATTACAACTAACCCAGGGAAACTCTAAATATAGGTGTGGTTTAAATTGCCGAGGGCTGTAGTTTTGAGCTATGTAGTTAATATCGATTCTTAAGCTTTCAAAATTATGTATATGAATAACGTAATCTCTTTGCTTACATCATCATTGATACGTAGCACTCTGGGATTCCATCAGAGCACAAAAGTCATTGCGATATTGTCCAAACCCAGTTACGTAATGTTTACCTTTGTTTACTTAATAATTACTTAGTTTTAGAGTTTCCCTCATAATGACAGCGTTGCACCTTTTTAAAAACCTTTTTACTGTTAGTTTTTTTTCTATTTTCTACAATTTTTCTAATTTCGTTAGTTTGTAGGGAGCATACTTGTATGAAGTTTGCGATATATACACCCTGGAATCTCTTAATTGATTTTACCTTCAAAATTTTGTACTCTGAACATCGATCCTGAAACAAGGTACCAATATTGTGCATTGATTCTATTTTTTCTGCATTCACCGTGTTTTAATTTTACCAGTTCAGCAACGCATTTTGCAAACAGTCTCATTTATAACATTATTCATGGATTGAATGTGTCCTTTCCTGTTGTGTAACTCAAATGTTTCACAATGCTGGCCTTCAATGTTTTTCCTTCTATGATAATTCAAGTATTGTTGTATACAACTTGATTTCAACAGATTTGTTATTTGTTGTATAATCTGCTAGCATAAACAATCGTATGGTATCATTTGATACATCAATTTACCTATGCTAATGAAAGCCCAGAAACAGAGTAGAGGAAGACATACTCTTTGACAAAACTCATCTGTTTAAATAAAGAAAGCGATGCATCATCTTCCCCAATTTCAAAATTGATCTGGGTGTTAATTGTGATAATATTAGCTGTTATTTCTCGCCAGTCTTAGATTTGTCTAACTGTAAACGAGATTCATGAAATACTCATACGAGTGTCCTTTTCCTGGCATCGAAGCTTTAAACTCGTGTTCTCTTGTCAGCAAGTGTACCTAGTATCTTTCTCAGTTACATGATTTGCTTAATTGTTCTTCTGTCTTTTAAAAAATGCGATTGGGTTTCTTCAAAGCTTCCTCTAAGCGCATTATTATGGTAAGAATACCTTTAGAACAATATTAGCAAGCTGACTTGACTAAGCAACTGCAAAATGCCATTTGGGCAAATGCGATATTTGTTGTAAAACAAACAAAAATTGCATAAACGTTGTCTGTGTTTGGTGAACTTTTTCTTTGTACTAACTCTCTCTCACAATGACCATGGTATGTTCCCCGCCCGTCTTGTTTGATCAGGCAAACAATTTGTTGATTCGTGTTCCCTGAATCACATCAAAAAGAGAAAGAAAATTTCTACCTGTAACTTCACTAGAAAAGGATAGCAAAGATATCAGACCATTTTTTTATTACTTAAGCATGTTTCATACTCTTGTACTATTTGTCAATAAAAAATGGGTTCACCTTTTCCCTGCTTATGATTTTCAGATGCTAGTATCCCTCAAAGTAGATACGTGAACATAAAGTTGATTCAGTGCACTTCCCGCGTTCATAGATTGTAAGTAGAAAATCAACAGGTGAAATATCCAAATGAGAGGACAATAGACTTTTTCATGGTCCAACAGCATAAAGATTGACGCGTTGCTTTAGGAATAATGAAGTTCTGAGGAAACAAAAGCTATATTTGAGATTGTTGGTCATCAACACAGTTATATTTGTACCCTTCTTCTTTTGTCTTTTACAGACAAGGATTATAGTGTAACCACCTTCACATGTAACTTTAATTCTTGTTTAGCGATTCTGTTGAGTGGAATTATGAACTTCTTTGAATCAAAGGAGACGTATCATGACTTCATATGCACAGACCTCGTTTATTGTTGGAATCACTGTTGCATCTAATACACTTAGATGGAAAGGACTTTAGTTTTATGGTAATGACATCAGAGCAAATGACAAAGCTAGAATAAAAGAAAATCTAGATCAATGAAATCACTTTTTTTGCAGCAGCAGAGGATGTAACATTGTTTTTAAAGGAGAAAAGCACACGAACAACTTGTTAAGGTTGGTGTTCGACAATTGCCTTGTGCTCAAATAAACCACGTTGATCAATTTGTTCTTACGACCACAGACGACGGTTAGCCATTTTGCAAATTTGTAAGACTGTTTCACAATGTTGGTATCAAATATTTAAGGCATTGCCCTCGTTTTAAAATCAATAATCAACGAGAAATGAATGTTTCCTCCGTTCCAATGTTTTGCCTGACTGTTCCGGAATACAGGATATTTGAAAACACATTTATCTTTGAAACAAATATCAAAATATCCTGCACCGTCAACTTATTTTTTTGCATCTCAGCGACTTTGTTGAACGGTTCAGTAATATGGGTTATTTACAGGCATCATCGACTACAGATACCATCCAATCTGATTTTGCTCTGCCTAGCATTAAGTGATCTTACTGCTGGCCTTATTGCACAACCTTTGTTTACAGTAAGAATGTTATTACTTATTGGATACAAGAAAGCATATTGTACATTAGATATGATTACTGTTGGATTTGGATACACCTTATTGGCAATTTCTTTCTTTACAGTATCATTTGTTACTGCTGAAAGATATTCAGCCATCTTTTATCCTTTGGTCCATGTAAACAAATTCACAGCTCGACGTATATTTTTAGCAGTTGGATTTTTAATTTTCCCTGCTCTGATTATTGGATTTACAGGAGCATATCCTGGTGAGATGATGCGACTTTCATCTGTTATACTTGTGTGTACGCTTGGGAACAGTCTTCTAGTTTGGAATACTTTTGCATATTGGAGAATATTTTGTACAGCAAGAAAGATTCAAACTAGAATACGCACCGAGCAAATGCGCTTTGCTTCTGATCAGTCGACCATGAAAGAAGCGAAAATTGCACGGACTGCGGGTTCTATTGTACTCACATTAATAATCTGCTATTTTCCAGCGATGATATCCACGGCAGTTAATGATCAGGTTCCTTTCTTTGCAAAATACGTTAATATTTGGACTTACACTCTGATGCTTGCAAATTCGACACTTAACCCAGTGGTATATTGCTATAATTGTACTGAAATTTACGTACAAGTAAAGAAACTTTGGTCTCCTCAGAGAGTCACAGTCGCTTCAACTGAGGACTTGTCTACAGCCTGGTCAATAAACCAAGGCAAACGATAGAACAAGCCTTGTTATAACTGAAGAGAAAGGTTCCAACAAAATTATGACGGGAACCATCATTGATCACCTGTATCATGGATTACAAAAAGATAATGTTAAAACCAATATAAGTTTGGTCGATGGAAGCAAACCCGTTACACCACTTACGTATCGTAATTCTAACAGTTCTTGGTGCAAACAAAAATATTCTGTGATTGATACTACTGCGAAATTAACATTTATTTGGCAATTTCTTGACAACTCTGGTTGCAACATAATATCAAGCTCATGACAAAGCTCCACTAAATGGTTCTTTTCTCTATAAGGTAGCAAAAGTTACGAATCTTATAGTTCATGTAGCTATGCTCTAGTTCTACAGCACTACATTAATGTGATATCAACCATACTCCATCATGAGAATTTTACTTTATTTTACTATTGCAATTGTAGAGTAAGACAAACAGTATTTACAAATACTAGCTTTTTTAACGTAACGTATCTGTAAGCTAAAGGTGTAAATACAACATTGTATCAATCGTCGTGTCGATGAGTCGATTTAGATCAGATCTTTTATAACAAGTCTAATTCTACTGCAAGGCATTTTATTGCAGTTAAAAAGCACTAGTTTCATATTTTAAGTCTGAAATCTGGAGACGATTGCAATCGTTTAAGAGGAATGAGTGCTCAGTGCATCCGGCTGCTGAAATTAATTCTTATTACAACAAGAAGCAGTATTTAAGTTACGACTTAATATTGGTGGAACTTGTTTGTTTTGTTTTGTGTCGTCTTGTGGATGGTTTCCGCAAACATGTTTGTTCAATTTTGACATTTCGTCTAAAAATAAAAAAGACTACATTCATCCCTCCCTCAAGACAACTTCAAATTGTCTGTCAAATCAATAAACTTAAGTCAAACTATTTATTGCTGTCCTGAAAGAGTGTGATATTTGAAGTGCTCTTAAGATTTTAGAATTAAGCATCTTATCTATTTGTCAATATTTGAAGGCTTGCCTCTTTGTAATCCTAACGTTGTTACTTTATGGTAGCAAGTTTTTTTTGTAACTTTACCGATACACAGCTCAAAATCTAAAAGATGCATAAACCTCAACTTTTATGTGTTCGATAATTTTTTCCATACCTTTCAATGAGGCTGGACTTTGTAGTGGGTCATGTTAGTTCAACTGAACCAAGTGAGAAAAGCAAACGACGTCAATCGTAAACATGACACATCACTTACGACTGTAGTCATTCATTCAAACACAAATACCTTCTTGAGTTCAGGACAATCTCAAATCAGGACAAGGAATGGCATGATTATGTAAAAATTAATGTACATTAATATTGATAAATAAGATTGTGAATTTGCAAAATGTAAATGTTGTCATATCATTTTTTCTGGGATTATGGAATCGGAAAGAATGTGCATCATAAATTCTAATTCGTCATTTTCACGTGGATAATTATTCCCTCTCCTCTTGATAATTGATGCATCTCTTTAGTAACGCAAGACGCATTCAACAGCACGTAAGTTAAAAACAAGTTCAGATTAACTCATATTTGTAATATTACAAGGAGTCACGGTTTATTGTGAATTAAAAAGGGAAAAGTTTTGAACTAACAAAGAGTATTAATTCAGTGGTACCTCTTTTTAATCATCACTTCTGTACATTCAAAGTATTACGAAATGGCCTTTTATGCCATGTAAGAGGAGTTTACTTAGGTTTCAAATGGCGACTACTGACATCAATCAACCGACAGGAAATAGAGTCATGCAGAACCATTTTTAAGTCACACCATTTGAATCGATTGAAATACAAAGCAACTTTAGCCGTGAATATCTTGACAGAGTGTGAATGCTAATAACAAGCAAAATAGTTTCTTAGATGGGTCATCATATTATAGTTCTCATTAAACAAATTTGCAACAGCCCGCAGCTTAGTGGTGCTATTTCATTACCGATACCTTACCTCTCAGTCCAATAAATACAATCTCCATCCACGACAACCCTGCGATGACTCTTCGCTCTGTATTAAACAACCTTGAGGAGGGCAAACGTAGCTATTATAAGAAGGAGGAATTTGTTGTTGGTCTTGCTCTGTTGAAGTAGTGCTTGGCCCTTCATCTGTCTTTTTCTTCTTCTGGCTTTTCATTTCTTAGTAAATTCTCTGCTTTTTCATTCACCCAGAGATTTCTTTCTCTAGCTCATTACCGTTATTCATTATCCTATCTCGCGGTACAGATTCAACATTGTCGTTCGCTACCACATTTGGATGAATCTATGTGATACTTGTTAGAAAATATGCTCTATAAATGGTTTGTAGTACTAAAAAAATAATTACACACACGATTTTCAGGACTTTTAGCGTTAAGGTATGTGAAGAACATCTTACAAATTTTCCAGGTTATATTAAACCTCTTACCGATTAAGGTTGCCATGAGCTCTTTTCAGACATGCTCTCGTTGACTTATCCCTCAAATTAGAGAAAGTCAGTGAGGGTTGCCGCTGACTTTGAAGAGGACGTAACATACTGAGCTACAATGGAAACAAAGTTTGAAATAAAGACGAGGAAGCGTTAAATTTCATAAAAATGTTGATTAAGGGATTAATTGATATCATGGAAGAAGCCTTTTCTTGCAGAATTTGTTTCTTGACCGTTTTCCTTTTGTTTTTTTTGTTTCATGTTCTTCTTGCTTGATAATATAGGCGCCTATCATTGGAGCCACATTTTGATCTAACAAGCTAAAAACATAAATATTCTGGTATGTGCTAGTGCATTAGCACGTTAGGGTAGGAGCATTATACTGTGCATTGCAGCAATTCCAAGCAAATACATCAAAATGTAACTGGAAAGCCGCTAATGCCAAGCTCTAACATAGTTAACATATGGTGTCAATGTAAAGAGGGAAAAAGTTGTAATTATGATTACGTGAGCATTGAACTTGATTCATTTGACTGCAAAATTAAAGCTTTTTTCCTGACTGAACTCAATGTAGTTCAAATTTTATTTCTGTTCTTTACAGCTGCCACTTTGTCTACTTTTATCTATAACTTATTAATCGACACAATTATGAAGACCAAACACTTACGTAAAAAGACAAGCCATATTTTACTGTTTCTTTCATGAACTTTGTCTATAACAGGTAGGAGAGTCATTTACGACACTGCATTCAAATATTTCATTGCTACTATGGTATACAAGCCGTCAAAAAAGGATTAAGGCTATGTATAAGCTAAAATTATTGTCTAAAGTGACTCATTCTTTGACCGTGTGTTAATTAATGTCTCTCTATATTTTCATCCTAACCGTAAAATATTGTCACCGTTTCTATTGATATTTATGCGAATGATGACTGACGCTTACTTATTTTTGCCACATAGTTTAGAAAGGAAAAGCTACTCATTACTTTTATATCCTAAGGCTAGGGAATAAATAGTAAAAGGGTTTAAAACGAGAATACCAAAATATATCCGCAATTGTCATGAATATCTTGGTCGAGCATAACGAGATGAATTTCACTTGACTTTCTATTTTTCTGTAAAAACATAAAACATCTTATGGCTTATGTCGATAGACAAATGATTAAAGAGAATGGCTCCTTGTCATTGTTTTCTGTCGTACGATTCAGTGTCATTAATAATGTATTACCCAATGTCAGTGCTGGAGCAAGCACAAAGACTTTTGAAGAGCTGAAATTGTTGAACATAATACCTCTCTCCCCGCCTATCTATCAACGTAGAGAGCATAAAATCAGCTGGTGTTTTCCACCCCACCAAACAGTGCATTACAATGAGTTTTTGAAATTACTAAGAAGACAGTAAGAGGCTCATTTTCAAAAGTTGGATTCATTGCATCCTATAAGCGGCCCAGGGTAGGTCTTGCTGCAGAATTCTAATATTTAATTATTAAAAAGACAGGAAAACCCCATCTCTAGTTACAGACACAAGACTGACTATTGATAATAGCAGAGCAAAAAATGAAATGAATTTGATTTGCACATTACAAAATATGGAAGTTATGGAGTTGCTGTAGTGACAGAGAGGGGTTCATCACTGTTGTCTTAATTGTGCACTTGGCCAACTTATATGCACCATTTTATTAATGGGCCGTGTTGTGCATTGAGGAATTGGTGTTATTGGAAATCATCCTCCGTCAACTTCCCAATAAGCCACTTTCACATTCCAATTCTCAATAGAGGCGGTTGATGGAAAACGAGGCTAACGATGATGTCCGCATCGTTTCCCACAGTAACCTAACAAAAAGTACGCTGTTTACGGCCTCAAAGTAAATGCTTCCTCGCTGCACGATGGAACAGTTTAACTCGTTAATTCCTGAAGGGAAGTCTGTTACTTGTTTAGAAGATTTAGGCTCGTTGACAGTTAAAGAACTAAAGAAGATTTTACTTCCTTATAATGAAAAGGCCTCTGGTAACAAAGCCGATCTCATTTTTCGCACATACGCAGTCTTCAGTCGGACAAAAAGGGCATCTACTAATGAAGCTGGCAAAGTTATGTTGGATAAGGACAACCCTTCGTGCACCTACAACGAAATCTATTCTTCATCCAATTTTATGAGTACTTGGTTCTACGTACACTCAAATACAAACATATTTTCTTGAAGAGCACCGGTTACAAGAAGTTAAAGTCATTTCAATTTTTTTATGAAGGTTTCATTCGAAAATTTTTGGTTGCAAAGGATGGAGATTTCACTTTTCTTGATGTGCGTATGAAAGCGTCAATGAAAAAAATTCTTTATAAAGTACTTGTCATTCTCGACTCTTCTGGCAATGCTTCTAGCGCTGCCTTTATGTCCTCTTCTCTAAAATGTTCCTGACATAAGCATGTAGCAGCAGTAACACGAAATCCATCTAAGCCATCAAATCGTTTAATGAGGTTACACCAAACACGTTTTTCTGGATTCTTTTGACGGAACTTGAAAAAATGTAGGTCACTCGGCGTTCTGTCATAGCGATAAAAGGTATTTGAGCAACCAAAAGCCGCACACTCTCTCCCGACCGACTTTGACATTTTATAAGTATCCGAAGACGTCTCTTCCAGTACCTTCGTTTGCAAAAATATCTAGTAGTTGTCAAGAAATCTAAGTCAAGCGAAAAGATCAACCTCTTTCAACAAGTAACAATGAAATATTCTGTCGAGACATCATCGTTAGCCTCGTTCCGAAATAGAAATCTCTTTTACAAAACGAATGTGAAAGTGGCTTATAGGGTGCAGTCGAGCATCAGTATCTGTGACAAAGCGATTGATGCCGAGAGAATCAGATCAATTTCATTTCGCTATGCATGTGCAAGAGCATCAGGTGGTTTAAATGGGTGATCGTCATTGTCAGTTAAAAGATGTCTTGAATCTCTTGAGACCAGAGAAAGATCTTTCGCCTACAGCATTTGTTGCAAATGTTGCAGATGTTTTATTAAGATCTATAATATCACCATGGAAGGGGATAACTTTTAAGTCTCGTACATGCCCTTAAAGTAGACCGACAATATACAAAGAAGTACAGTGGATTTTATGTTATCATCACTGTCGTCATTTTTCAGCCGACAGAAGTAAAATACAAAAATTCTTGGTTTCTCTCTGCTCTTTGTTTGCTTTACTTAACAAACGGTCCGAGCTTGTATCTAAGTGGCGTCACGGGAATAAGTTTCTTGTCAGTAAAATCGCAAAGCCCAATTTATATAACTAACAATTTGTATACATAAGCAATGTATAATTAATGAAATCCCATTCGTCTGAAGATCGTCTATCGTGACGTGAAACTCTGAGTAACGAATTTACCATTTGTTGTCTATTAGTGTTTCTTCTCAAGATATATACATACATACATACATACATACATACATACATACATACATACATACATACATACATACATACATACATA